>JARDYJ010000012.1:29075485-29347985 GCA_029215755.1 Spea hammondii | reverse complement strand
ACCCGGCACTCACCTGCGCACGCTGGTCGCCGTTACCCAGAATGTAAGACCGGGTGACGAGGCTCTCCCCGAGTCCGCTGCCCCCGCCGGCACCTCCCATGCTGCGGTAGGTTCTGGTAAGGGTGACGCTGGATGAAGAGGAGCTGCTGGCGCCGCCGGCTATCCCGGAGTTCTGGGCGCCCCCTTTATCAGCGGGTCGCCCACAGGTGGTGCACATGATGGTGCGTGAGCGGAGGTTGTATTCCCCGGGGTCTCCGGTAGAATTATGGCCGTCCTGTGATAAACGGGTGAGCAACAAGACTATTACAAATCCATAGACCAGGGCTTTCTGGACAAGGGGCCACATTCCCTGGTGTCTGCCCCCTCAGGATGAGTCTAAACCCCCAAAGGAAGGGAGCTCAGGACTTACCTGATGGTGGTGGTGGTGATGGTGAACGTCCTCGTCATCATCATCATCCTCGTCATCGTCATCTTCGTCGTTGACCACAGTGCGCACAAGCTTGCGCATTGCCACCTCCTGCAGGAAACACATTGTTGGACCAGGACCTGAACTTCCACGGCCTCAGAATTTACAATCAACGGCCCCCTAGACTACTCGTGGCAACGTGATCGGCCGGTCACGTAGAGCAGTAGTTAGCCATGTGTTCTTATTGGAAGCCCCAGCTGCCGTTGAATGGTCTCCTCGCTTTCTACGCCTCTATAAGCCCTCCCCAAGCTCCAGCGCTCGTTGCTTCGATGGCTCACCTCATTGCTGGAGGTCAGCAGAGCGGTGCGGATGCTGTCGCCTGTTCCCCAGGAGTTCTGGGACTTCCAAACCAAGTCACTTGGAGGATTATTGGCCACTCCAGCTCCAGCAGCCCAGATCTGCAAGAAAACATCAGGCATTAGAAGGGGCCACGTGGTCTAAACAATCACCCGGCTAAGGGAAGAGCGCCACATGGCAACTGGCGGTAAAGCTATCTACACCAACACAGGGTAGCAAGTAATCCTACCACACCGCATACATGCGCAAGATGGTAAAACCACAGGGTGCAGAAAGACGCTAGTGTGGTGGTGACAAAACACTGCATCGCTCTTTGTTCAGGCTGCCTGAACGCCAAGTATTTCACTGTCACCCCCTAACCAGCAGAGGGCGCCAGATCTCCACGTAAAGCTGGACGAGTGAGCGCAGTACCCGCTGCGAGGTCGCCGGCTTCTGCTGACGGTGGCTAGAGATAGAGCAGTCCCACTCACCGTCATCACTTGCCCAGCCTTCAACATGGTACGCGGAGGGAACTTGTACACGATGGGGGTTTCCTCTCCGATCTGTCGTTTAATCTGCCAGCTGCCGAGTGACTGGTCCTGAAACGCAATGGGAGGGGGGTATTAGGCAGCTGCATGCAGGAGAAAGCCGACAATCACCCTTTTGCTCAATCAATGCATCCGTTAAACTTTTAATGCTCCTCACCTCGCTGGATTTGTTCTTCAGACGAACAAACTTCCCTTCCTGGTCGACCTCCTCCACGGACACCTTGCCGCTGGTGCGTGCGTGTTGAGTGTAAGTGGTGCTTCTTGACTCTCCTCCATCCAGCTTCCTTTTCTTTGAGGCAGAAGAGGAGCTGTGGGCGGCAGAATGCGCCGCGCTGGTTCGTGAAGTCCTCTTGTGCGATGTCGGGCTCGGGGAGAGACGCAGCCTCTCCTCCTCCCCCTCTAGCAGTTTGCGGTACGCATGGATCTCCATATCAAGCGCCAACTTGATGTCCAGCAGTTCCTGGTACTCGTCCAGCTGCTGCTGCATGCGCGCCCTCATCTCAGCCATCTCCTTGTCTTTCTCAGACAGGATTCGCCTGCTGCTGTCTCGCTCCCTGGTCAAGGCGTCCTCCAAGTCCCGTAACTTCGCCTCTTTGGCCGCTAGCTGAAAATTAAGTCGTGACAAAAAACGTAAGACCGCCAGTTGATTCGTTTCCCAGTAGCCGTACACGATTCTCCGTGTGTCCAGAGTGGCCCCGGAGAGCCTTGGTCCCGCCGGTTGGCACCAGCGCACACCGACACCGCTCACCTGTTTCTGCAGCTGGCTGAGCTGAGCCGACAGGCTGTCGATGCGGATCCTGCTCTGCTGGATCTCCTCATGCGCCTCTCCTACCAAATTACTGTTCCTCTCCGCCGACTGCTTGAAGTTCTCCACCTTTTGGGGGTACGGAGGGTCACAATGAAACACAAATACAGGTGCCCGGTGACTAAAGAGTCTCTGGAGTTAGTGAAAAACGCCCTACTGACTTTTTATAATGAATACCTGGAACCCTCTATGAAGCCCATAATCAAGAAGCTTTAATGAGCACAGCACCAGATATTCTGATCCACTGGGAATCACGGGCTTGCACCCTCATAGTTACCCCTAGTACCTTGTGGTGCCCGCCCAGGAGGTAGAATCCTTACCTTGGCATTGTATGTCTTCTCTAACTCCTCCTTGTACAGGTTGATCTGCCCCTCATGCTCGCCACGTATCTCCTGCAGGGCATCTGCCAACTTGCTTTCGAACTCCCGTTGGCGTCCGCTGTCGAGTTCCACCAGACGTGTCTCGTGGCGGCGCTTGGTCTCTCGCAGTTCCTGCAGGGAAGATACAGTTATTATCCGGCGGTCGCTGGCACCGCCATGCCACCCCCGGAGTACCTGCTGCCCCGTGGCCACACACAGCCTGAGACTTTACGTATGCAACTTTTCTATAACGGTCCACGCTTCCTCACCTCACTGTAGATATTCTTCTGGAACTCCAGCTCCTCCTTGAGTGTCTGGTTTCGGTTCTCGGCATCTACTCGGCGAAGCATCTCATCCTGTAGCTGCTTCTTGGTGTCGACCAGAGCGCCTTCCAGCTGGAGAAAGAGGGAGAGCAGGGGATGTGCGTTACGAGACGCGCCTCAACAGGCTCTCTGCAGTTCATGAAAATTCTCGAGGGGACAGACGACATTAAACCCACTTTAACCAAGAGCTCATTACGAGACGAATAAAGGCGGATAAGCTACGGGCACCCAGTGGATTCATCTCAAAGAACAGCTGAGCCGCATGGGACAGCCTCCTCCAACTTGGGAAAGCATCTCCACGTATCGACATCGTCATATCTAACCCAGCGTCGAGCCGACGCATCACTCACTCCAAAGAGGAAGTCTCTTTCCTCGCGTGAAGAACGTATGGATGTTATTCTCACCTTAGAAAGCTGGCCTCTGAGCTCCCTCAGCTCTGCCTCCAGAGTCCTCTTCTCGCTGAGGGCTGTGGTCAAGTTAGCGTCCTTAGAATTGAGAAGAGCCTCCAAATCCTTAAGGCGGGCTTGGGCTGCCAACAGGTCGGCCTCCTTCTTGGAATTCCTGCAAAAGGAAACAAGTTTAGCACCAATATCTGAATGGGCGACGTATTCTCGATACACCGTGAAATGCGAAGAGCTCCTAAGAACGTTGGTTCCTTCAAAGTTCCGATTAGGAAACTCTGTGATATTCAGGGATTTGTGACACGGATCGCGAGCTTGGACAAGTGGGGTCTCTCGTCTCGGCTGCCAAGGGTTGAGTTGGGCGAGGGTAGAAACGGTACGAGGGCAGTTCGAAGAATGACCCTTTCATCGAGGAGATTTCACTGCCAGTCCGGACTAGCTTCTCCCAGGAGGACAGCTGGACGTCGGAAGGGACAGGGCTCTCCAAAGCTTTGCCGGTTTAGTTACAGACGTCGTTTTGTTTGAAACGCCGCAGCTGCTTCACAGGACCTGGGACGCTAAACACTGAGGCTGTTGGCGATCATATTAGCCGTGCTACGTCCCAGGCCTCCAATCCTGCCCTTCAACACCAGGCTTTAAGGAGCCGGCGCGCTGGCCGGGGTCCATGGACCTTCTCCCTCTACACACGGAGCCGTTTGCAGGAAGACGTATGAGCCGCAGTCGGCGAGATTAGATTAAAACATTGCGGACGAGATGTTTTAACGTATCGGGAAGTCACCGCGACGACCGCTGTATATTAAAGATGAAATAGTAGACGGACCCGCACTGAACCTCCACACGAGGCAGGGGAAATTACCATGAACTCGGTGATCCGCGGGAGGAATATATCCGTAGAGGATACCCCCCTCGCTGCAGTCCTGCCATTCCCCGGCTCATCGCATGGCGACTTTGGCACGGGAAGCCCGTTCCCGGCGTTCTATACCATTGACTTTGTTTAAATGGCTGGGAGGGACAGACCCCAGATCTCGGCGTCCGAGGAGCAGTCCTGATATTTTTAGCCCGGAAAGCAGCAAGTCTGTATCCAGTAATGGGCTTTTAGGCAGAAATCCAAGGCAAACTCCAAGTTTCCAGTACTTGACGGGGAGGAATGACAGATCCCACGGCGGCCGCCCGCAAAAAGCTGCCTCCCGCCCCATTAATGCCCATCTCGGGGGGCTCTACGAGGGAGCAGCTGTTAACATGTATATGATGTTTAGAATATTCTTCATTTGCATCAACACTTTACATTTAAATGGTTTAACCCCCCCCCCCCCGGAGTCCTGCACCAGTTCCAAGGATTTTTAAGCAGAGGAAGCATCGCTCTGGGATCAGTGGAAATTTATCAAAAAAGCCTGGAAACTCTTGATTATTAAGAAGTTATTTTTACAAGATCCGCTCCCAAAGGGCAAACCACAGGAAACATCCGCCCGACGCAGCGCAGCCCCGGCTCGGACTCTCCATGCCACCCGGCCGCGCCATTTTGGGGAGAAAACATTTTGAAACTATTTGGAATTTTGCCCGAGTGGGCGTGTTACGAAGGATTAAAGCTAAATGGCCGCCCAGGCGGTCCTGGTGCTGAGGTGCCCCTTCCCCCACCCCCACACACAGGAGTGATGCTTAGAAACAGAACCTTCCGGCAGATCGGCCCCATCCGGCCCCCGTCTAGTTGCCGGTTTCTGCTGCTGTAAAGACTCAAACCTCGTCAGGAGCCGTATGTCTATCCCATGCATGTTTACATCCCCTCACTGTATTACCCTCTACCACTTCTGCTGGGAGGCTGTTCCACTTATCTCCCACCCCCTCAATAAAGTAAAACTTCTCTCCTGTCCTTGGTAAATCCCTTTGTGTATTTAAATGTATCTGCCATCCCCTCTCTCTTTTTCCTCTCCCGTCTCGTCTCTCTCTCTCCTCTCCCGTCTCTCTCTCTCTCTCTCCTCTCCTGTCTCATCTCTCTCTTCTCCTCTCCCGTCTCTCTCTCTCTCTCCTCTCCCGTCTCTCTCTCCCTCTCCTCTCCCCCCATCCAGAGATCCCTCGGTCTTTAATGGCTTGTCCTTGAAGGAAGCCGCAGGGAATCCACACCCCGCACATATCCCACATCCGGATATCTGCCACTCGGAGGAAAACATGCGCAGAAAGTGCTAGAAGGACTGTAACCATGCCGGCCCCGAGGAGCCGTGCCCTCCCTGTAACACACGAGAGCGGAACGCCCTGAAACGTGACGGCTTCGCCAATTCCAGTGAAAGTTTACGCCCGGGCAGGATGATAGATGTCGCCCCGAGGACACATGCGCAGCCAGACCAGGAGAAACTGGTTTCCAGTCCATCAATGTGTGCTCTGTGCAGCGCTGCAGAATATGTCGGCGCTATATAAAGAAATAGTAATAATTTACCCCGGCCCAGCATGCGAGGGAAAGCCCAGGAAGGGATGGGTCGAGAAGCACCAAGTAACATCTCTGTATTGCCACGTTTCAGGTCTCCATGCGCGATCTCTGACTCAGACTATTATTTCCAAACGAACGTTTGCCAAACCCTCCAAACGCCTGCCAAATCCTTCCGATCCAGACGGAGCGCGCGCGGCAGGGGCGGCCAGGAAGATTTCAGCAAAAACCGCACGGCGCGGTACCCGGACAAGCGTTATTCCACCCCTAAAGTCCCGCTGATCTCATGGAGAGCGATAGAGGAGCGGCGTGTGATGCGGATGTCATGGCGGCCGATCCCCGATTAGTTTAACCAAAGATAAATGGATCCTATATATTCTGGGGGGGGTAAATTAAATTATAGGGGGGTGAACGGGATTCTTTCCCCCGGGGTTAGACTTTTATTGCCAGCGCGTCGGTGGGTGGGAATTCACACAGGACGCCATTATGTGTCATGGCGCGGAAGAGATGATGTCATCAAAAGGAGCCAATATGCCTTATGGGGGCCCAGAAGTAGAGCTTTGTCCCAACTGCTAAGGTGTGAAGGGCTTAGCAAAACCAGCCCTGTTCACAAGAGCTTACAATTAAGAAGATACACTGGACGGGGACAGGTTCTTTGATCTAGGCCACATGGCACATACGGATCAGAGCTGCCAATCACTGCAATCCCCGCCCCCCCCCCGGTGTGCCTTAGCACTAATCAGACACCATGCGCAGAAATCTCGGCAATAAAAACGACACCCGTCCCTAAATCCTTCCTGCCAGGTGAGTACGCCCCAGGGCGTAGGCCGCTCCGCACCCTATTTCCCAACAGCTTTTATTAGCGATCCACTTAACATCCTATAGAAGATCATAACCGGGATTAACCCTTTCCAGCTAGAGCCATGCATCTCAGTGGTGAGAGGTATACAGTCAGCGAGTGTGAGTGTGAGTATGTCAATGGCCAACCTATGGGCATAGTCATGGCGATTGTCTCAAGGAGAGCGTCAGCTCTGGGGGCAAAAACACCTTGGTGCAGAGAGAGGCCAGGGCAGCCTGGAGCTCATTATCTAGAACTAGAGGTAGCTTCTTCCGTGGGGCGCATGGAGAGAGCCGCTGGGAAGTAAGTGAATAGAGTGCGGCTCGTCAGCTGACCACATCCGAGCCTGCTGCGGCTGATAGGGACGCGCCGCGGGCGTGAAGATCTCACACCCCACGTGCACCGGCTAAAACGTCAGCTCTTCTTCCAACTGCGGCTGGCCTGTTGGAACAAAGCTGCCAAAAAATATTGGAAAGCTCCGGGAGTAACGGAACATTCTAAACTGGGGTGGAATAAAACTGGAGACGGATGAGCCTGTACCACCCGTCACTCCGAATATCCAACATCCCGCCGTTAGAACCAGGCTTTGGGGGCAGTTCTGTGCCCCCGTTATCTTGCCCCCTCCACCCCTCTTACAGGTACTGGGTGCGAAGTCTGGTTCTGGAGCAGCTCTCCAGAGTGTTTCGGGGTTCCGTGCCGAGTCCCCGCGGGGAGGGGGGGTCTCAGGGCGATCCTACCCCAACGACAGGGTTAATAAAGGAGGCTGGTTTAACTGTTTAGTGTTCCACTTATATACCCCCCCTCTCGGTAAAGCTTCCCTTTTTTCGACATCAGAACAAGAAAATGCAGAAGGGCCGTGAAGGGACCAGAAAATACAATCCAGACACAGGGGCCGGGACCCTGGAGCTCTCCATACACCAGCGAAACATTACATTATACAGGGGGCCGGCTCACCTGACCATACATTATACAGGGGGCCGGGTCACCTGACCATACATTATACAGGGGGCCGGCTCACCTGACTATACATTATACAGGGGGCCAGCTCACCTGACTATACATTATACAGGGGGCCGGCTCACCTGACTATACATCATACAGGGGGCCGGCTCACCTGACTATACATTATACAGGGGGCCAGCTCACCTGACTATACATTATACAGGGGGCAGCTCAATGATTTAAATATACATTATACAGGGCCATAAAAGGCGGACGCCCTGTGGCCCATGGAGCGCAGACGCCCCGCAGCTGTCTGAAGGGATTTCTCATCCGGTGAAAGCACGGCGCTGTCTCTTTAACGTCTCGCTGTAATAGTACCCCGGATGCCGCCGGCAGATCCGTCACACGCTCGGCCTCCACGCCGGAACACGCCAACGTCACGCCTTTCAAATAAAAACATATCAGGACGTTCCCACAGAGAGAAAAAAACCCGATAAAAACGTGGCTGTTCATTAATCCGATTTTTGGCAACATTAAGAAAATGTCTGGCGGGGCGGATATCGCCCGGCACGGGGGCAGTACAAGCAAATACCCCAATTACTGTAACCCACTGAGTGCCACTCACATTTCACAATACATGTGATTACCAAATCGGTTATTATTGGTTCCTCGAGTGCAACATAACCGGGTGGCGAGGCGGCGGCCCCCCGGACGGCTCTATCAGACCAAGTTCTTTACTGTAAAGAGTCGCAGCGTTACCTTTGACCGCCCGGGATGAAGAAAATGATGGAAACATCACAGCCCGTTTACAGGCGGTCCGGCAATAAAATGCCCCCCCCCCCCCCATAACACTCACTCCTCGAGGACCTGCACAGCTCTTGGCATTTGTGGGACTGCGGACGTCGCTCCTTTACAGAATTTACAGAATGTGCTGAGTGGATTGTGATGTAAGGAGCGGCTTTAGAGATAAAACCTGCAGATAACGGTGTAAAGAATTCACCAGAAGCCGCGCAGGATTAATGCAGAAACTGGGGGTTTAGGGATCCGCTTCCCTTAACGTGACGAAGGCAGCCGTTACTCGCCCCTTAGAAGCCACGGACTTTCTCAGATTGTTTGGGATGAAGGGGTTAAGTCGCTCCGTCCCAGTGAACGCGCTTTCCTTCGGAGGCCGCATAGCGCCCGCGCGGGCCGCCGGGCACATATTTCTGCGACGCGGTAACGAAGAGGTTAACGGAGCGGGGCAGAGCGCCAGCTTTGTCGTCCTTGGCTTAAAATCATGCTCTGCCATGATGTCTGCCGGGACAAAGGCACTTTTATCTCCTGTCTGGGAGCGGCTGCCCGGAAGCCATCGCTTCGCGGGGCCGTGATATTTCGGAGGCTGGGCACCGGTCACATGGCGCGTGGGCTGATCCCCTATTGCTACGGGTAATTAAATGGGCGTGGATGGGGGGTAATTACCGGGCGGACATATGCGAGCTGGTGGGCAACTTGGCCCCGTCCCGACGCGTTGTAACACAACACCCTAAACTCTACAAACTAAATCAACCCCTTTTAAGTGAGGGGGTGTGATATGCATCGCTATTGGGCACCTAGAATCCCCCCCCGACGTACTCAATCTTTAGAGCGCGTGCACAAATAACTTTAGTAATGTAGGGGAAGACATTATCCGCTGCACCGCTCACTTCCTGCCGCACTCCTGCTCAGGGTGTGAAATGTTACAAGTGTAAATGCTACAAATGTAGCGGAAGCTTTTACCGCTTCTACGTCTTTAGCGGGAATTCTGTAAAGGAGGGAGTTCCGCAACGATAAAGGTCGCCATCAATTAGCCTCGTCTAAAAACAGATCTGTGAAAGAACAGAGGATCGGAGGAGCGCCTTAGAGACTGAAGTAGCATTTTGGAGGATCACAGAAGTGATGCAAGGGGAAAAAAATTTAAAAAAAGAGCGTTTGGAGAGGGTGGTAGTAAGTGGAACGGCCTCCCAGCAGAAGTGGTAGAGGGCAATACAGGATTAAACATGCATGGGATAGACATACGGCTCCTGAATCCAAAATGAAACCAACGACTGATTAAGGTTTGAGTAGACGGGGGCCGGATGGGGCCGGTTCTGGATTTCTACATTTGTTATTTTGGAATTCACTTTTTCACGGCTCGCTGATGAAGCTGACGGGAAAATCTCGGAGACGGCTAATTATCTGAGCCGGGGGGGGGGGGTAATTAAACACTGAAACAAACATCGGTTGTCAGGGAGAGTAAGATATTCCAGGTAAAATATTACCTAATGTGAGAATATATGGGCGTAGGTCGGGGTGGAAAAAGGAATTACAACAATTGCCCCGCCACGACCGGCTTAGGAGGCTGACGACACCGTCCGCGTGTCACAGGCTCAGGAATGCTGCGAATCTCATTGATCGGACTGAAGGAATGTTCACCGACAACAGAATGTGTCGCTACTGGTCAGGGCCCGAAACAGACGCCCAGCGCCCCGTAACAGGAAACCCGCAACCTGCCGGCAGATCGGCCCCATTCGGCCCCCGTCTAGTCGCCCGTTTCTCCTGCTATAAAGACTCAAACCTTAATCAGTCGTTGGTCTCGTCTTAGATTCAGGAGCCGTATGTCTATCCCATGCATGTTTAATACCCTCTACCACCTCTGCTGGAAGGATGTTCCACTTATCTACCACCTCCTCCGTAAAGTAAAACTTCCTTACATCACCTCCATTATAACAAACCCAGTAAGGTCGAAATCCAGAAAGCAAAGGGTCTGAAGAACTGGTGGCGGGCTAGACGGGTCGGCTCGGTAAATGTTTTGTGTCTGGAGTGGCCCCAGGGCCCGGGCGGCTGAGTTTAACCCATTATCCCATTAGGAATGTAGGAAAGGGTTAAAGGAAATGATTGTACAAATACCCCCAGGCACAGACAAAACAGTATTCTGGGGCGTCCAGACTGCCTTTTACCCCCGTGTCTGAAGGTATCAGGCAGCGGAGTAACCCGTCTGTTGAGGGGCGCCGCACCCCGAAGTATGAAACAGAATGAAAGAGCGAACGAGACAAAGCGCGAGACGAGCCAAGTTTGGGGAAAAGTCTCCCTGATTCCCGTCCAACACCCCCCCGGGGATCAACCGACATCACATCCGAGCTTCTGTCCCCGCAGACAAACAGCCCACAGACTCATGCGCGTTCCTGCCCTGATCCCCCGCGTCATGCCAGGCCGGGATTAAATAGTCCGTGCATGTCTGCTCCTCCGGGCTGCCGCAGGGCCCCACGCAACATGTTGTTCTAATTGCGGGGTAACAAGCGGAGGGGTAATTAGGGTGGCTGCGTCTGCGAGGAATGCGATGCATGGCATGGAAAATGCAGCATCACCACAAAGCTGGCAGCGGCCCATCGGCCCCCGGCTGCCGAGACGGACAATGTTTTTTTAGGTGCCTGGAAAATCAGGAAGGCATATGGAGGGGGGCATGTGGGGGGGGCAGGGCGGTCGGAGACATGGGGGGCAGATATATTTCAGTAACATTAGAGGGACTCATTGAAAGCGCTCTGTCACAGATCGCCTGCCGGGTGTATCGCTGCGGGGCAGACTGGGTGTGCCCTTATCTGCTGGGTGGCAGAACGCAGGGTACATCAGGCAGGACCCCGTCTCCTGTCGGAGGGGCTCAGTCAACGTATGGGCTGCCATGGCGACAGCACCGAGCTGCACACACTCTACAGTGTGATGAGGGTTAAAGGGGATCTGGTCTGCACGAGGGGGATTCTGTAATAGTGCCAAGGGTCTCTCACGGCACAGAGCCCCCAGGTCAGGAGGTTCTCCTGGGACACGTGAAACAGCCTCCCAGCAGAGAAGGTAAAAGTGTTGTCCTGCACATTGGGTGAGTCAGAAAATGTGGACAGAACGGGAACAGAAAAAATGATAGGAAAGGAGACGGAAGATCTGGTCTTCAAAAGGCTTCCCACGGGACTACCTGCGCTACCGGACATGTTGGTGCCATAAATATAAACGCTCCTCACTTACATGACGTGGAGACAGAACAACATTCCTGGGGGGGGGGGGGGCAGGATCTGACATGTAATATTTAGGTAAACCGTCGGATATAAATGGGGCAGATGAAAAGGTTACAGAAAATGAAATATTGGAGTCACTTAACCCTTTGAGTGCCGAGGGGGTAGGGGTTTGGCAGCAATCTGTTTTGCCCGGTCGGCTAGCAAAGCTCTCCCCCGGCACTCGGAGGGTTAAAGCCGGCTCCTGGTTACCCGCAGCGCTGAGGAGCCCCGTCGTTCCTTACCGTGCCTTCAAGTCCTTATACTCGTCGCGGATTTTGCCGAGTTCCAGCTGGAGCCGGGCTCTCTCCTTGGCCACGGAGTCCAGGGTCTTGCGGGCATCGGCCAGTTCCGTCTCGTACGCTCCCTTGATGCTGGACACCTCCCGGCTCACCACCTCCTCGGACTCGGTGATGCGCAGCCGCAGCCCCGCGTTCTCAGACTCCAGGGAACGCACCTTGTCGATGTAAACGGCCAGGCGGTCGTTGAGGTCCTGCAGGTCCTCCTTCTCCTGCAGCCGGGTGATCCGGGTGGGGGAGAGCGGCGTGGAGGACTGGGCGCTCCGGGTGGTCCGCTTGTGACCTGGGGTCTCCATGGCTGTGTGTTGTCGGCGCTGTACGCAGAGCGAGTCTGGATGTGTCCTCTCTCTCTCTCTCTCTCTCTGACAGTCTGAGTGCGCGTGTGACTCGAGATCACATCCACTCGGAGCTCCAGGCGCTGGGAGGACTGCAGGAGGAGCTTCGACAAACAACTCAAATCATAGGAATGACGACTTGGCTCGGCCCTCCCGGCAGCTGACGGCAGAGACCAACAAGCGGGGCTTTAAGGGCCCTCCGCGCCGAAGCCTGCAGCTGCTGCAGAACCTTTCCTTGGCAGACCTGTCAATCATTGCGGTCAGTGTCCAAGAGATTCTGCAGCAGCCGAGCCCCCCCCCCCCCTGGTTAGTTTAGGGAGGCGACCCATTACAACGAATTAACCCCTGCCACTCGGGGTACAGCTGTGTGGGGTGGAACCCTGGAATGTGAATGGAGCAACGCAGTATACAAGCTCTGCTGCTGCTGCTAATACCCTAAGCATTCATTATTTATTGATTTATATAGCGCCATCATATTCCGCAGCGCTGTACAATGTACTGCTAAACTAATTATCAGCGCCTGCTGCGAACCGCATCTACAGGAAGGCGATCCCACGCCAACTCCCAGCCACCCGATTTCTGCTGTTTTTTGTTTTTTTTTACACCACTTCTGATGGGTGGCTGTCCCACATATCTACCACCCCATTACTAACGTCAAACTTCCTTACATTAAACCTACGACCATGTACGGCACAAAGTAACTTACAGACAGCTCGGGCTGACAGAGCCGGGTGGTAATTTCCCCATTATCCGTATCACGTGTCTCATTAAGACATAATTAATACATTAAGGCTGCGTGAATTAATTAGCGGTTCGTTAGAGGCCACGGAACTTCCTGTAATAACAAAATCCCACAAGTGACATAAAAATATCCTCGGTACGAGGGCTCGGAGGTCCCTTCCTCTGCTGTCATCCAACAAATAAAGCCGGTGCAAACTCACACGGGGCAGCAGACATTCCGGATAAAACGGGAGGTGGCTGGAAACCAGACACACAAGCCCTTCGATGACATACACAACTGACAACTGTCCCAGAGTTTGAGAGGCAGTCCCAAGTTTTGCATCTTCAGTCTAGAAACTGCTACAACAGGTTTTGGAGATGATGACCGACATTAATGTATACAGCGCTGGGGGGTTATATTACTGTATACAGCGCTGGGGGTTATTACTGTATATAGCGCTGGGGGGTTATATTACTGTATACAGCGCTGGGGGGTTATATTACTGTATACAGCGCTGGGGGTTATATTACTGTATATAGCGCTGGGGGTTATATTACTGTATACAGCGCTGAGGGTTATATTACTATATACAGCGCTGGGGGGTTATATTACTGTATACAGCGCTGGGGGGTTATATTACTGTATACAGCGCTGGGGGTTATTACTGTATATAGCGCTGGGGGTTATATTACTGTATACAGCGCTGGGGGGGGTTATATTACTGTATACAGCGCTGGGGGGTTATATTACTGTATACAGCGCTGGGGGGTTATATTACTGTATACAGCGCTGGGGGTTATATTACTGTATACAGCGCTGGGGTTATATTACTGTATACAGCGCTGGGGTTATATTACTGTATACAGCGCTGGGGGTTATATTACTGTATACAGCGCTGGGGGGGTTATATTACTGTATACAGCGCTGGGGGGTTATATTACTGTATACAGCGCTGGGGGGTTATATTACTGTATACAGCGCTGGGGGTTATATTACTGTATACAGCGCTGGGGGTTATATTACTGTATACAGCGCTGGGGGTTATATTACTGTATACAGCGCTGGGGGTTATATTACTGTATACAGCGCTGGGGTTATATTACTGTATACAGCGCTGGGGTTATATTACTGTATACAGCGCTGGGGGTTATATTACTGTATACAGCGCTGGGGGGGTTATATTACTGTATACAGCGCTGGGGGGTTATATTACTGTATACAGCGCTGGGGGGTTATATTACTGTATACAGCGCTGGGGGTTATATTACTGTATACAGCGCTGGGGGTTATATTACTGTATACAGTGCTGGGGGTTATATTACTGTATACAGCGCTGGGGGTTATATTACTGTATACAGCGCTGGGGGTTATATTACTGTATACAGCGCTGGGGGTTATATTACTGTATACAGCGCTGGGGGTTATTACTGTATACAGTGCTGGGGGGTTATATTACTGTATACAGCGCTGGGGGGTTATATTACTGTATACAGCGCTGGGGGTTATATTACTGTATACAGTGTCCTCGTCCCCACACTGATGCACAGGGGAACCTGAATCCACACACAGGGTTGAGTCACCGGAGGATACGCCAGGCGTGTGAATCACTCCCGTGTCCTTCCGAGAGCGAACCGCACCCTTAATGTCGCTTCTCAATTCCCCCTCTGTGTACAAAGCCCTCTGTGTGATGCCAGCATGCACTCCACCGCGTGCCGCCGACCTGCCGGCAGCTGCCACCAGCAGAGGAGCCAAAAGAACCCCCTGGCCCCCCCTCGTCCCGGTCCCATCACAATCTGACGGCACCAGCTGCCCACAGCCAGCTTAACCATTCCAGAAAACGGTGCTGGCTGACCCTTGCCAGGTGCTCCTCTTGACGCGTATGGTACAGCGCCGCGGAATACGATGGCGCTACGCAAAGCAATAGATAATGACAATGTACGTTTAACGCCACGGGCCATTTCACGCCGACTAAAGCTGCTTATTCACGGGGTTCGCAGTCAATTAACTGCATCAAAGTCATTCAACTGACTTGTCAAATGTTTACATTGGACAAAAGCCACCAGGCCAGGCTCATGTATCTGGGCGCGCATGCATCGCTCTATTTACCCCGGGACCATTCTGCCAACTGTCCCTGTTTAGTCTGTTCAGTCCCTCTCCCAAATCCTTGCGCCCGTCTTTCCTCCCTGGTGCCCCTCTTTTCTAGGAGGTCAGAATGTCTGCTGGGTATGAAAGTATTGCAGGGTTCCACAGCCCTAAAAGCCCCGGTAACGTGTATAGAAACCATAAAGAATCCCTAAGGGCTGCATGTGGACAGAGCTCCACCAGTTGGACAAATTTAACCCTTTAAAATAACAAAGAACTATTTGCTGAACCAAATCTTTCTCCAAACGTTTTTGATCTGTTTGCCGTTAGACCTGAAAACTCTCCAGATATCCAAAGATCCTAATAAAAACCAGCAGTCTCTCCCTAGAAGGGGCCCGTTGGATGGGGGGGGGTACATGGACCCCCATCCCCTACCAGCCTGTTCTGTTTAAATCTGGTTTCCTGCTTCAAAGCTCAAAGTCTTTAAACAGCTTCTAATTTCCATGAGAGACGCCAAGAAACCAAATCCAACCCAAACCACTCCCGAGGAGGAAAAAGAGGGGACGGCTTCATGCAGTGGGTTTAAAATCCTAAATATTTGGCATTTATTATTTTGTCATTTCTTTTTCACATTAGTCGGGGGGGGGGGGCATAGAGAAGGATAGATTGCCCCTCATTACTAGAGGATGGTCAGCTCAGTGCAATGCAGTTGTAGATTAAGAATTAGCAGAGGTGAGAGAATGAGAACAAACGGAGGTATCACATTAAAGGAGTGTTTTCTGCTTCTATGGCAACAAATCAAACACCCTTCTCTTGTGTCATGTGGCTACAGGCTGGATCAGTACTTAATATCTATTAATTAACAGAGTCATTTTCATGGGGGGGGGGATTTAGAATATTTAATGGGGGTACTAAACTTAATAGGTGGAACAGCACCTTTAAAACAGTTATTAGTACAACATATTACAGGGCACTTTTGTTTTAGGAGGTCTGGCATTATTGGGGCATTTAGGGCTGTAGGACCCTGCGATCCCCTCATACCCAGCAAACATTCTGACCTCCTAGAAAAGAGGGGCATCAGGGGAGGAGAGAGGGGCATGAGGGCAGGCGAGAGGGACACGACGGGAAGAAAGAGGAGCATGGGGATTTTGGGGACTAAACAGGGACTGGCCAGACTAAACAGAGACATTAGGGAGGTATGCGTATGCACTTTCCTGTGATGTGTGGTTTATTTTCGGCGTGACCACGTGCTGCGCGTACATTTTGGGAAGCGGTGCAGGGCAGACACCCGATATCCCCGTCGTGTCTGCTGCTAATAAACCACTGTTTGTTTCTCTCCATTTCCTTAGATACGGAGGGGGAAGCCTGTGACGCGCAGGACCTTGCGGGGTTTGGACAGAGGGGGGAAGCCTGTGACGCGCAGGACCTTGCGGGGTTTGGACAGAGGGGGGAAGCCTGTGACGCGCAGGACCCTGCGGGGTTTGGACCGAGGGGGGGGAAGCCTGGGACCCTGCGGGGTTTGGACTGGGGTTTCCCCGGCTCAGCTTGGCCTCGGAGGACACAGCTGATACAGTGAAATAACGGAAAATAACATACACGTCGGCTAACCAATCGGCTGCGAGGAAATAAAGAAGCTGGGGTAAACAGATTATCCCGATCGATGCCCTCCAGGAGGTACTTATGATGGGGCCATGGGGGGAATTCAGTACCTTTCAGTTTAATTTAGAAGGAAATACTTGCCATATGGGGGCAAAACATATCATCTGGGGCACTTGTGTCACATAGGGGGTACTAAGTTACTGGAAGAATGGGATCTCCCCATGCCCCTCTAAAATCAAGAGAATCTGCCCATTCCATTACCCCCCACGGAGACCCAGGAAATCTACCCCATTCAGCGTTACCCTATACAGACTATTACCCCGCGTTACGCGTCCTGCGGAGCTCAATGCTCTGTCCACGGAGGGCTATGGGCTTTCAGTAAAAGCCTCTGAGCTCCGCGCCCCATCACGTTCCATCCTTCGTGTGGTCTGAGGACTGCTGAGTAGGGACATTTTACCCATGGGGGGTAAGAGCAGATGCCCCCGGATACTCCTGGATGCCTGGTTCGAGCGTCTCTGTGCGGGAATGAGAAATGGTCGGCATTAACGCAGAATAAACGAATACAAATTAACGGGAACTTCTTGGCTTTTACTTATTAAAGACACGGTAACGTCCCGGATCCGGGCACATCGGCAAAGTGACTCACGGTGCCCCGTATCCATGACGCCCTGCCTAGCAACCAAAAATACAGAAAAAATAAATGAAACCCAGGAGCCTGGGCGTCTCCGCCAGACACTCAGAGTTTCCTACGGCCGCGTTTAGAATGTCAGCAAACCCCCCCCCTTCTTTTCTTTTAATTCACTAAAAGGCTTTCTGGCCAAAATAATCATTTTTTTCTCTTTTTTTTAATTTTTTTTTCCGTGTGACTCATAAAAAAAAATTAAAAAAATATTAAAAAGCCAGATGGCTGGGAACATGCTCTGTATACGCTATAGAGTATATACGTTATCATTTAACTTTCTGCATCGTCCTACAGGGCTCGTGTAAACCGTGAGGCGGCGCCGCGAACATGTGGAGGAATAACGTGAAGAACGTTAAAAAGTCTAAATTTAGAACAGAACACAGAAAGCCGACGGGAGCGGATCCAAGAAACCGCGTTCGATGAAAGACACGTGCAAGAGACGGCCGGGAATGTATCAGAGTGCGATACAATGTGACGAGGAGCAGGAAGCCATCGCGAGGTTGGGGCCAACGCGGAACGGGTTGATGAGAGCGCAAAGGACTGATGGAGAACCACGGGGAAGAAGGGGCAAAGACTAGGAGACAAGCTCAGCAAACAGGGCAGGACGCCACCCGGAGGCCTAGGACCCGAGGGGGGCTCAACAGCGAGGCCTAGGACCCGAGGGGGGCTCAACAGCGAGGCCTAGGACCCGAGGGGGGCTCAACAGTGAGGCCTAGGACCCGAGGGGGGCTCAACAGCGAGGCTTAGGACGCGAGGGGGGCGCAGCCCGGAGGCCTAGGACGCGAGGGGCGCGCAGCCCGGAGGCCTAGGACCCGTGGGGCGCGCAGCCCGGAGGCCTAGGACCGAGGGGGGCTCAACAGCGAGGCCTAGGACCCGAGGGGGGCTCAACAGCGAGGCCTAGGACCCGAGGGGGGCTCAACAGCGAGGCCTAGGACCCGTGGGGCGCGCAGCCCGGAGGCCTAGGACCCGTGGGGCGCGCAGCCCGGAGGCCTAGGACCCGTGGGGCGCGCAGCCCGGAGGCCTAGGACCCGTGGGGCGCGCAGCCCGGAGGCCTAGGACCCGTGGGGCGCGCAGCCCGGAGGCCTAGGACCCGTGGGGCGCGCAGCCCGGAGGCCTAGGACCCGTGGGGCGCGCAGCCCGGAGGCCTAGGACCCGTGGGGCGCGCAGCCCGGAGGCCTAGGACCCGTGGGGCGCGCAGCCCGGAGGCCTAGGACCCGTGGGGCGCGCAGCCCGGAGGCCTAGGACCCGTGGGGCGCGCAGCCCGGAGGCCTAGGACCCGTGGGGCGCGCAGCCCGGAGGCCTAGGACCCGTGGGGCGCGCAGCCCGGAGGCCTAGGACCCGTGGGGCGCGCAGCCCGGAGGCCTAGGACCCGTGGGGCGCGCAGCCCGGAGGCCTAGGACCCGTGGGGCGCGCAGCCCGGAGGCCTAGGACCCGTGGGGCGCGCAGCCCGGAGGCCTAGGACCCGTGGGGCGCGCAGCCCGGAGGCCAAGGACCCGTGGGGCGCGCAGCTCGGAGGCCTAGGACCCGTGGGGCGCGCAGCCCGGAGGCCTAGGACCCGTGGGGCGCGCAACTCGGAGGCCAAGGGGTGCGCAACTCGGAGGCCTAGGACCCGAGGGGCACACAACTGGAGGATTAAAATCATTTATGCCCAACTAGAGGACTAGAAGCCAAGAAACAAGGAATGAAAACCAAGACACGCAACTAGAGGACTGCAACCCAAAAGTGCAACTTCGGGTGACGACTGGATGCACGACTGGAGGACTAAAACAAGATGCGAAACTGGAACACTAGAACCCAACGTACAACTGGGGAAGTAAAAACCAAGACATACAACTGGGGAAGTAAAACACGCACACGGCTGAAACCAAAGACAACTACTAGACAAGTAACACCTAATGGTCCTATTCAGCCAGGAACACAAGTCTCTACCTTGGTCTAATGGCTGCTTAAAGTCTTTGAAGCTCAGCCTTGGGTACAAGAAGGTCAGCTACCACATATCCCACAGAAGGGGATCTCATTGGCATCCAGAGGAGCAGATACATGACGGACATCTTCCTACGCAAAGCCAAGAAGCAAAGTTATGAAATAATCCTAAAATGAACAATACCAATTGTCCATCTTGACCATTTCCAGGGTCATCCACATGATGTTCGTGCAGTTGCTGCGCATGCAAGAGGTATGAGACCTCATAGTGCCGGCTGGGAGTTGTTTCAGTGTTTAGACTTGGCAGGAGAACGTGGGTTGGGTGTTTGCCGTGTGCGACCGTGCACCTGGAGCCTAACTTATCTACATTTTCTGTTACATTTATGTAAATGCCTCCTGTATTTGTAAAACAGGGTGCATTGTCTGCTATATCCAACAGCAAAAGATCTCAACTGGCTAACGCTACGTCACTAGATCCCTAGGACATCAACAACCAACAAACCACTACACTGTAAGCTCCTTGGGACGGGGTCTGCCACTATATCACTAGACTGTGAGCTCCTTGGGACAGGGTCTGCCTTTATACCAATAGACTGTAAACTCCTTGGGACAGGGTCTGCCTTTATACCAATAGACTGTAAACTCCTTGGGACAGGGTCTGCCATTATACCGCTAGACTGTAAGCTCCTTGGGACAGGGTTGGCCATTATACCGCTAGACTGTAAGCTCCTGGGACAGGGTCTGTCATTATACCGCTAGACTGTAAGCTCCGAGGGCAGACTTTCCTATTATGTTGTACGTTTCTTGGCATAGGGTGTCCTATTATCCCATTAGACTGTCTCTTTGTCACCCTTTGTATATGGCACCTATGGTTCCTACACTTGTACAGGGATCAGCAATACCTGATTACCCAGTGCAGCGCTGCCCTCTAGTGGCCACCATCAGACCCTGCAGCTCAGAGGCTCCAGGCAGCATGTATTAAGTCCCTGCAGGGAATGCTTTATGGCAGATGTCACGCTCCCTAAATCTGCTCAAAATATCTCCCACCAGAAAACCTCAATTACCGGAATTATCAGAATTCCGCTGAATAATGACATTCAGGGGCCGTAAATATTGATTGGTATTGAGTATAAACGGCACGTTCTATAACCTGGCAGTGTTTCAGTCATAAAGCCAGGGGCGAGCTTCAGGTTAGTGGGGGTATTTCTTCAGTGTACCCCCACCACAACAAAATCATACTAACATACTAACACGCAAACCCACTGCAACACAATACATATATACATCTGCTTCCCTGCTCTCTCTTTCACCACTACCCCTAGGCGTACGCACACACCAACACCACGCGCGCGCACACCAACACCACGCGCGCGCACACCAACACCACGCACGCGCACACACCAACACCACACACACACACACACCATCACCATTGGTGCGTACACACCAACACCATGCATGCGCACACACCATGCACACACGTTCTACTACAAAACAGTAACACGTACATAGAAATGCTAACATTGTTAACTCACACGCTAACACATGTACTAACACATACTTACTCTAACACCATAAAGTAAAATGTAAACACACTCCACACACACTAACACATACTCTACCGCCATACACTTGCACATAAATATAAACACACTCTGAGAACATACACATACGCACTAACACTACACATATAAACACACTAACACCTTACACTTACATACATATACATACTAACAGCACAGACTTACACATACACTCACTTTCTCTATCTCACCATCTGTGCAGCCCTATCTTGCCCCTTGAGCTGAACCCTGTCTTTGCTCTGGGTGACAGGTACCAGATCAGCGGTGTAGGACTCCCCATCTATTGCCGGTATCCACATCACATTACATGGGAGAGTCCGGTCCAAGCGCAACCATGCACACACACCCCAACACCACCATACACACACACCCCAACACCACCACCATGCACACACACACATCAACACTACTATGCACACACACACCCCAACACCACCATGCGCGCGCGCACACACACCACCATATACACACCAACACCACCATGCACGCACACACACACCATACACACACACACCATACACACGCACACCATCATGCATGCACCATACACACACACCATCATGCACGCACCATATACACGCACACCACCATGCACGCACACATGGAAAGCAAAATTCTCATATGGCACAACAGAAAGCACCGATTGGTTGTTGCTATTGCAACTGACAACATGATATTTGCTTAACATGCTAGAGAGATCAATGGATGTGTGTTAATAAACCGTTATCTCCCTGCATAGACCCCTTAAACCTTTTTGTTGGAAACAATGAGTTGTAATAATTTGCGTCCATTTAAAATCTCGCTTCTGTCCCCGAGCCCTTTAAAATAACACATTTAAATAACCAATTCATAAGAAGCAACACTGCCACCTACAGTCCAGGCCGGGTACTACAATTACCAGCTCTGGCGCATTGATACCTTCCATGTATTTGGTTTAAAATCTATACCCTCGCCCCATCTCCCCTCCTAACATCCGCATCATGCGAATAAGCATTCGGGGGGCCATGTAGGTCAATGTAATGCGCTATATAATCCTATACATCGTAAAGGTGGGGGAGGTGCATTACATACCCACCATAATGGGTTAAGGGGTGTGCGAGGCTCACAGCCCCCCTAATACCGCCGCTCCACGTCTGGGGCCAGTGCGAGGGGTGTAATGCGATCTGTGTCTAGGTTGTCGAGGGGGGATTATAGAGCTCTCGAAAAGGAGGCCCCAATGGCAAGGTGGAGGGGTGGGTTTATTGCCACGGGACACTGCACTTCTATTCAAGAGCCGGGTCTCTATGTCGCCCCTCATCGTTATTCTGCTCTGCTCTTTGTGAAACGGGAATCGCAGCCCCGCTCCCTCCCCTCCGCCTGGTTATTAGGCGTTGGTGCTCCCAACAAAGCTTTACATGACTTCCGAAGCCACAGGCCCAGGGGCGACCACCGATTAACCCCAATATAGTCCGCCGTGACGTGGCCTTGTGCACATGAGCAACGCCACACCATAAAACGTGATTTCTCAAGACTCATCGGTCTCCTGCTCCAAAATCTCTCCCAGTATTAAAGATCTTAAAGAGACACAAACGGTCCCCAAATTGGCTGGTTGCGAGAAAACGCGTTGGTCCTCCCCGTGAAACGTGTCGGCCCCAACTGCCACGTGCACCGGCTGTATGATCTTTTCCTTTAACTCATAGCCTGTAACTCCTACATTAAAGGGGGATCCAAAGTCAATGCTCCTGCCCGTACTTCCTGTGGTGCCCGTACAGTAACCTGCTGCTCAGGAAGTGCTCGCAGAAATAAACGCAACGGGAAAATGCTTCCCCCATTGTGTCAAATAATGCATCATTTCCTATGGTTTTCTTCGTTCTGTCGTATAAAATCTCCTCTATACCTTCTCTTTAAAGCCGAAATCCAACATCACATTGACAGAACTCCGCAGACTGAGAAATATTGGAAATTAGAAAAATGATAATCACCGGATTTTTCCTAAACACATTAGGTGGCCAAAAACTACCAGAAAAGCAGAATACTTTGTGCGGTTTTGTGCTTCTCTTTGGGAAATGACGGTTTAGCTGTACGTCCCTCTGGCAGTAAAGGGGTTAATGTACCTTTGTACAGTGAACACGGTGCATTAGGTCAGGTCAGATGTGGCAGGAACTACAAGCCCCACAATGCACCTGGGGTGAGTGGGTACCAACATATGCATAAGCATGGGCTCAGGTGGCAGTAATTAGCTGCAGCCATCTGGCACGCACTCCGAGGGCCCGTCCAGAGGGATCACGTTATTGATTATCAGTTATTAAGGGGTCGGGTGGGGCTGGGCCCAACCCTTCTCTGTTGGGGGGGGGCATTAGGGTGTGATGAGATCATACCACTGATGAGGTAAGCAATGAGCTAAGCAGAGGCCAATCAGGTGCCTCGCTTGTCAATGGGATGCCGAAGCTGGGTTATCTCTGTCTGACAGGTGATGAAGAGTTAAAAACGCCAGTGGCCCTTAGTAGGTTGCCAGCAAGGGTTAAATCCCAAACATTCATTTGCTTTGTACCCGGTTACCCCAGGACTGTGTTTCCAAACCCGGCTTGCCCACATTTACTTTGGCTTTGTCGCTAACCTCAAAGGGTTAATCTTTCAAACAAAGGCTACCCCCCCCCCCGGTACCCATTCAGGCCCCATTAAAGATGGCTGCCAGAAAGTGCGGCACCTTCTCCTCCTCGCCGTACCGCGGGGCGCTGCACTCTCTCGCCCTGATCTTCATTCTTTGTTCTCCAGGGGACGAGCCGCGTGTGCTTTTGGGTTTGCGGCGGAGGTGCGAGGGTAACCCGCTGTGTTGTATGGGTCCGGCGCTGGGGAGTGCCGCATGCACGCGGGCCGTCCACAGTTCAGGGTGTGGGGCCACCACGTGCATCTATTTGGTAGCCCCGTTAGTGATAGGGGGGAGCGGTGCCATGAAACAGATTGCAGTGTCACTGACTGAGCCTGCATCCCCCTCTAATCCCCCCCCGACACCACGCACCCCCCCTGCCCCCCGCCGAACCCCTCCTCCCTTGTTTTACCCAGGGCCGAGCTGCGGCCGAGAGGGGCATTGACAGCTCTCGGTGAGGGACGGGGCAAGACAAAGGCTCGGTGGCTCTAATGGCTCCTTACTAAGTCAGGTGCACGCGATTACTGTCTAGACAGCCGCCCGGGAACGAGCTGCTGCGAGATCCCACGGGGATACTCGGCACTGTCCTATACGGATGCAACGCAGAAATCAAGTCAACCGTGCAACAACTCACTTCATACATGTTCCTCCTGCATGTCCGGATCATCACGTCACCCTCCAGTAACATATATTACCGGGAATAACAAAGCAGAGGTAATATGGACCACGTACTGGCCTGTCCCAAGGAGCTAACAGTCTAGAGTTAAAATGGCATACCCTGTCCCAAGAGCTTACAGTCTAGCGGTACAATGACAGACCCTCTCCCCAGGAGCTTACAGTTTATGTAATATTGTTCCTTTCCCGTAAGAAACACACACTGATTAGGGCAGACTGAATTAAACAGGAGGAATTCCATAAAGTGAAATAGAGAAATGAAGCCGATGATGTGATAGATGATGGATTGTGCAGATTGCAGGGTTAACCCTGCAGCCGGGGATTTGCTGTCTTCTCCCAGGGCTGGATAGAGCAGTAACGAGATACTCTGTATCATCAGATACCGCTGCGTGTTCCAGGTTAGGAGCCCCAGGTGGGTGACCACCTGCCAAACTCTCACCTGTTATTAAACTGACGCCGGCGGAATTCCCTGTGGGACACGCAGGAGACAGGAATCCTGTGCAGAGCGCCTCTCTGGGGCGGAATCAGGATCCTCCCGGCGCAGCCTTCACTTCTGTCGCGTTAATCAAGATCTCAAACCTGGTGACTTCCGTACTAAACACATTGCTGAACCTCACACCCCAAAAACACTCTGCCCTCATATACATAAAGGGAGAGGAGTGGATACATGGAAAATCCCACCAACACAGCTGGCAATGGTCTCCCCCCCTGGGAGGGACATCAGACTTTCTTACAATAAATACACCAAGGACCCCCACTGCCATTAAAACACTCAGGGTCCCTCCTACAGAACCCCTATTAGAAAATGACCCCCCCAACCTGCTGCACGACGCGGGCGATGTCACCCATATCCCACATATCGGAGGGGAAACAGATGACGATTATTTCCAAATCTGTTCCACGCTCTATTTTTTGCCGGATTCTGTCTGCTCCAGAATAACTTTTTTTTTTAAAATCGCTGCAAAACAATGACTCCTATGAGAGGAAAGAGCAGCTGTTGTCTGCGCTCTCCGGAGAGTAGCTTGCACTCCCACCTAACCACCTCCTTTACCCTGTAGCTGCTAAGCCCCGGCGAGGTGTAACCTGCACCTGCCATCATGGAGGAGGGAGACAGAATGCTGCGGAGGAGAGTAACCGGATTCCAACAAACCCAGAGAGAGAGTGAGAATGAGAGAGAGTGAAAATGCGAGAGTGCATAAGCGAGAGAGAGTGAAAATGAGAGTTAGAGTGAGAATGAGAGTTAGAGAGAGTAAGAGAGAGCGCACGCAGGCCGGGGAGCAGAGGAAATTACTGCTGTCACAGAATCAATATCACCGTATCCAGGGCTGGAGGGGTGTAATATAACTGTATCCAGGGCTGGAGGGGTGTAATATACCCGTATCCAGGGCTGGAGGGGTGTTATATTACCGTATGCAGTGCTGGAGGGGTGTTACATCACCGTATGCAGCGCTAGAGAAGTGTTACATCACAGTATGCAGTGCTGGAGGGGTGTAATATCACCGTATGCAGCGCTGGAGGGGTGTTATATTACTGTATGCAGCGCTGAAGGGGTGTTACATCACCGTATGCAGTGCTAGAGAGGTGTTACATTACAATATGCAGTGCTGGAGGGGTGTAATATCACCGTATGCAGTGCTGGAGGGGTGTTATATTACTGTATGCAGCGCTGGAGGGGTGTTACATCACCGTATGCAGTGCTGGAGGGGTGTTACATCACCGTATGCAGTGCTGGAGGGGTGTTACATCACGGTATGCAGTGCTGAAGGGGAGTAATATCACCGTATGCAGCGCTGGAGGGGTGTTACATTACCGTATGCAGCGCTGGAGGGGTGTTACATCACGGTATGCAGCGCTGGAGGGGTGTTACATCACGGTATGCAGCGCTGGAGGGGTGTTACATCACCGTATGCAGTGCTGCAGGGGTGTAATATTACCGTATGCAGTGCTGGAGGGGTGTTATATTACCGTATGCAGTGCTGGAGGGGCGTTATATCACCGTATGCAGTGCTGCAGGGGTGTAATATTACCGTATGCAGTGCTGGAGGGGTGTTATATTACCGTATGCAGTGCTGGAGGGGTGTAATATTACCGTATGCAGTGCTGGAGGGGTGTAATATCACCGTATGCAGTGCTGGAGGGGTGTTATATTACCGTATGCAGTGCTGGAGGGGTGTTATATTACCGTATGCAGTGCTGGAGGGGTGTTATATTACCGTATGCAGTGCTGGAGGGGTGTAATATCACCGTATGCAGTGCTGGAGGGGTATAATATTACCGTATGCAGTGCTGCAGGGGTGTAATATTACCGTATGCAGTGCTGGAGGGGTGTTATATCACCGTATGCAGTGCTGGAGGGGCGTAATATTACCGTATGCAGAAAGCTGCCTGTGAGAGGTAAGCGGGGGCGGTATGTATGTATTTATGCATGTTTGTAAGCATTAATGTGCACGCATAAGTGTGTGTGAGCATGTATGTGTAAGCGTGTCTGTGTTTGTGAGCATGTATGTGTAAGCGTCTGTGTGTGAGAGCATGTATGTGTAAGTGTGTGTGTTTGAGCATTCATGTGTAAGCGTATGTAGGCTTAAGTGCGTGTATGTGTGTGTGAGTGTGTATGTGTGTGTGTGAGCATGTATGTGTAAGTGTGTGTGAGCATGTATGTATAAGTGTGTGTGAGCGTGTATGTGTAAGTGTGTGAGTTTGAGCATGTATTTATAATTTTGTGTGTGAGCATGTATGTGTAAGTGTGTGGAGTGTATGTGTAGTATGAGGGAATGTGTGTGTTAGCGAGTATGAGTATGTGTATTTCATTTGTGTAAGTGTGTTTACATATGCATGCAAGTTGGAAGGGGGGGCAAGGGGCAAAAAGGCACAGGCAAGTTTTTTGGGGGGCAATGATGGCACAGATAAGTTGTCTGGGGGCACTGACATGCTGGAGCAAAGACCGCACAGACAGGCTGTTAGGGTGGCACTGACAAGCTGCTTGGGGAAAAGGCACTCACAAGCTGTTTAGGGCAAAGGTGGGCCTGGGGACATGTCACTTGGTGAACTTGGGGGGCCCTGGGGCAATTTTCACAACAAGGCCCTGTGATTTCTAGTTATCTTCCTGTATAGCACACTTGGGGGGGTATTAACACATACAGCGCTGGGGGGAAATTATATAACTGCATACAGCTCTGGGGGGAAATTATATAACTGCATACATCGCTGGGTGGGCTGTTACTGCATATAGCGCTGAAATTAGCGGGTGAAATTACGTAACTGCATACAGCGCTAGGGGGAATTATATAGCTGCATATGGCGCTGGGGGGGTGTTACTGCATATAGCGCTGGGTGGAAATATAACTGCATACAGCGCTAGGGGGAAATTATATAACTGCACACAGCGCTGGGGGAATTATACAACTGCATACAGTACTAGGGGGAAATTATATAGCTGCATAGAGCACTGGGGGAATTATATAGCTGCATTCAGCATTGGGGGAATTATATAGCTGCATACAGCTCTGGGGGGGATTATAAAACTGCATACAGCACTGGGAGGAAATATATAGCTGCATACAGCGCTGGGGGGAATTATATAGCTGCATACAGCTCGGGGGGGGTTATAAAACTGCATACAGCACTGGGAGGAAATATATAGCTGCATACAGCACTGGGGGGGATTATATAGCTGCATACAGCTCTGGGGGGTTATAAAACTGCATACAGCACTGGCAGGAAATATATAGCTGCATACAGCGCTGGGGGGGATTATATAGCTGCATACAGCACTGGGAGGAAATATATAGCTGCATACATCGCTGGGGGAATTATATAGCTGCATACAGCACTGGGGGGATTATATAGCTGCATACAGCGCTGGGGGGGATTATATAGCTGCATACATCACTGGGGGGAATTATATAGCTGCATACAGCGCTGTGGGGATTATATAGCTGCTTACAGCGCTGGGGGGATTATATAGCTGCATACAGCACTGGGGGGATTATATAGCTGCATACAGCACTGGGGGGATTATATAGCTGCATACAGCGCTGGGGGGATTATATAGCTGCATACAGCACTGGGGGGATTATATAGCTGCATACATCCCGGGCGGTTGTTACTGTATACATCCCGGGCGGTCGTTACTGTATACATCCCGGGCGGTTGTTACTGTATACATCCCGGGCGGTCGTTACTGTATACATCCCGGGGGGGGGGGGGCTGTTACTGAATGCGCCCCTGGAGGTTATTATTTTATATATTTTGTGTATTCAGTACTATGACAAGCTTCATATAAAAAAGGTAAATTAACCCTTTATAGCACACAATCCAAGTAGAGGCGTCACAGAAAAGAGTCTGCCCGGCTGTGGTGTAAAAGCAAAAAAACGGTTTATTCACTAAACGCTGAGCTGTAGCGGAGAAGCAGAGAGACGCACCTTCATATAATAATCCCAGCACGGCATACCTGGGAACTAATAACTCTTTAATAGCCCATTGTGAAGATTCTATATAGTGATCTGCCAAATGTATTGCCCACATGGCTGTAATACGGGTCGTCTACTTACATACACTATACACTATCACCTGAATTCAAGCAGGGATATCATCCGTAACTTACTGGGAGCAAAAGCACCAACTTGGAGTCTTATATTTGATCACAGCGGGGTAGGAAAGGAAGGACAAACTGCCCCATCATTCTAAGATTGGGGCAAAAAACAAGTTCCCAGTAATGCAGCACAAGTTACCTGCTTCTCTTGGTTCGGTCAGTGCACTGGGGGGGTGGGGGGTCTGGGAATATCTGCAGGTCATATTAAATATGTCACTTACCCCATCGGGCGCACTCCAGGTGCTGCTCCTGCTCGATACGGACGCTCAGAGCGGCTGCAGTTCTCTATAAACCCAGTGAGTAGATGAAACATGCGCGGAACATGCACATAGCTCCGCAGTCTAAAATGAGAATTATAAAATGTTAAAATAATGAGATTTTGTGGCGCAGCCCTTCTCAGCGCTCCCCGTTAATAAACCTGGGGGTCTCTGTGCAGACCCCACAGACGCGAGTCACACCTGTACCTCCGACAGCGATTCTCCGAAGGAATAAACCGCACGAAATGTCTTCACTGCTGGAGCTGAGCCTGACGAGACCTCTCATATCTCTGAGAACTCCAGACACTAGAACTCTGGGGCAAATAATTCATAAACTTCCATCCTGAGCCCCCAGACCCCAATCTCACCCCAAATCCTCGACCCGCCCCATGAAGTACTCGCCCTAATTTCATCACTAGCCCACTCCAAGCTACCCCAAAATCCTGTCTTCATCCCCCCACCCCTCTAACTCTTTAGAACCTCATTTGGAATCCCCCCAAATCCTAACCCAGTCTTTACTCCTCTATTCTAACTCTTCAGACCCCCCCCCATGTTAACCCAGTCTTTACCCCTCCCCATCCCTCCATCCTAACTCTCTTGTTCAGGACATTATTAAAAAGCCCCCCAAACCTAACACTCAGCATCCTCAGCATCTGGAGAAGTAGGAGAAAGGGGTCTGAGAACTACAACTCCCAGCATGCTCCAGCGCAGCCTGTCACGCTGCAGACCCAGCCAGGGAATTTAAAACAAAAGAGTTCCCCTGCATGCCGGCTTAGCCCCTCCCCTGCCAGCTCGCAGGGCGTGGCCAAGGGGCCTGGGTCTGTCTGGAGATCGAGTTACAGAGACAGAGAGGGGGGTGGCCACCCGGAGGAGGTGGGCACAGGGGGAGGAGGGGGAGGGCCGGTACCCCCCTTCCCTTTCTCCCTCTCTCTCTCTTCTGGTTCTGTCTCTCTTGCCCCTCTTTGTTCGCGAGTCTTTGTTAGCCATGCCTAGCCTGGTGGTATCAGGGATGATGGAAAGGAATGGGGGCATGTCAGACCTGACCAAGGACAGGGTGCTGGAGGATGACAGGGCTCTTCAGATTGCCCTGGACCAACTCTGCCTGCTGGGTTTAGGGGAGACAGAAGAGGACACCAACAACAACAACAACAGCAGCCACCCCCAGCACCCCCAGAAAGGGGACAGCAAGCTCAGCGTCCTGTACAAGGAGGCAGAACTCCGGCTGAAGAGCTCCAACACCACAGAGTGTGTCCCGGTGCCCAGCTCGGAACACGTGGCTGAGATTGTGGGGAGGCAGGGTAAGTGCCCACCCTTTGTCCACCCTGCCCCTGGGGGGCACCCCCTGGCACTGCCACCCCCCCACAGGGATAGCCCTGTCCCAGTGCCTGTACTGGTGGCCAGCTTCCTTCACTGGTTTCCCTGTTGTTTTGGGGAGTGTTTTTAGGGGCTTCTCGCTTTTCTCCGGTGGGATATTGAATTGAATGTTTCTTGGGGCAGATACTTCTCCCCCCCAAAATAAAAACAAAGGAGGCACTGGGGGGCTGTATAAACTTCACCCCCCCCCCCCCAGATAGCTGTCTGTCTCAGGGGTCCCCGCACTAAGGCCTGGGTCCTTTTGTTTGGGAAGATGGGACCTTGTCACACCCCCGCCAGTGATGCTGAGATTCATCGCATGTGCCTCGGCTTCTCCCTTTGTGTTCTTCTAAGCGAACGCTGGCTTTCGACGGGCAAAAGGAAAGCTTTCATTGTGATAAAGGAATCGGATAAGTTATTGTCGCCGAGAGAGGTGCTCGGCGGGGCGGCTGGACCCGTCTCCACTCCTCCGCTGTGGCTTTGAGGACGAGCGTGATGAGCGAGATAAAAGTTTATGTGAGGATACGATTGTGTCTGGGCATACAGCTCCTCGTCTGCCTGTATACCGTCTGCACTCGGCGAGCAAGCGAGCGAGAGACCTGCGCGCTCATCCCCTGCAGACCTTTCCAATTCTCCCTGTGCCTTCATATCGCCCCTGAGGACGGTACGTGTTGGCATCTATTGCCCTTTTGTACTGCGCTACACCGTATGCAGGTGCCATGCAAAGTACAGATAAGGATGCTTGTCTTTGTTTTGGGTTCTCTGAGGCATGGGGGGTAATTGCAGATGGGTGTGGGGGGGTGGCTGCATTAATGGGGGGGGGTGAGAACTTTTTTAGGCTGAAAGTTTTTGGGTGTCGAGTACCGAGCCCCGCTGGCTGCTGTTTTCGTGAGGATGGCTTTGTTCTCTAGTGGAAGGGGGGGGGGGGGTTGTAGGGTTAAAAAGTGTAAGACACCACACCCACCCCTGCCGAAACGGGGTTCCGCGGACGGAATTCACCCTATCCCTTCTTGGCCACTTTGTTTTATTCATGTGATAACCCAACCGCCACGGCTCGTTGCCTGCAAATCGCCAGGGACGCTGAGCCCGAGTGGCATCCACATAAACTGTTCGTGGGATGTCTTTGTAGTCTGAGGGATCTGTCTCCAAGCCGAGGGGTATTATTCACTGAGTCCGCACAATAGCCCCTCGAAATCGGGAACAGCGTGCTGGCCCCCGCAGAGATTACTCTCTAAAGTCTGAGGAAGACACTGAGGGTCAAGACCACGGAACCCACCGAGAAGTACTTTAGGTTCTTGTGAAAGAGACCCCCCGTTTGGGTAAGCTGGACGAGGGAACTGGGGGGGGGTGAATGGGGAAACAAGTAATAAACCCCATTACCCCCCCCAACAAGCGACAGGGTGAATGTGGATGATGGGACTGTTAGTCCGACGTCGACTTGGTTTTGTGGTGGGCTTGGTGATCTTCTGCAGGTGCTGCTGGTTGTAGGTGGGTGTGTGCGCCGCCAATACCTCTGGCGTAGACGTGTAATAATAACCGAAATCCTGGCGTGTTGCATCTAAAGATTTCCCCCCCAAAAAAACCTTTCGGTTAATAGATTGGGGAGGTTTTGGGGCAGATAATAAGGCAGGGGTATCATACTTAGAACTGTTCATGTGGGTATGGAGACAATGGACAGGCCTCCCAATAAAGTGGGTGTGAGGGTACGGAGGAAAAGAATCCCACGAGCCCCTCTCGTTCCAAAATATTATTGTGCACACAATGAGCAAAAAAAAGGCGTATTCCTATGACATCATTATTTCTGCACTGTACTAAAAAAAATGGGAATTTTAGAGAAACCCGAAATGCCAAACTGACCATTTTTTGGATGCGTGTTTTTTTTTTTTTAATTGTTGCCAACTGGTGTTTGGGGGAGTTTGACAGATGGTGCCAATTAGAAGCTTAGGAGGAGACATCTGAGATCGGGGTGGCAGATTTCGACCAAAAATCAGCCATTCCAACACCAACTTTCACCCTTTTCACCAGGCTGCCCCTCTTTATAAACACAAATAAATGTAAAAATGTAAAATCGTGACCTTCTCAGTGTGGAGGCAGATCTAGGAACCTCCAAACGCTCAACAAAGAACTTGAAATCTGGTCCACATGGCCGGTGAAGTTCAGTCTTTGTTCCCGGCGGCACGTGGTGGATGCTTTTGTTGTAAATAAAGTCAGAGCTCTGTTACAATTAAATCCGGCCAGCGGCGAGTTACCCCGCTAGGACTCGTCCCCGAGCCGGGTCGTCTCCTTCATGGAGGAGAATCGGTAGAGCGCTGCGGGCAGAGAGAGGGGCGTGAATGGCGTCCGGGTACCAAAAAAAAAAAAAAAGATGAGTTTAGCCACCGTCTGCACGAGGCAGAGGTAGAACCCCAGCACAAAGCGTTTGTTTGTCTCTGCACTGACGCTGCGACTGGTTTCATCGTTAGCAGACAAAATCGACTCCAAATTTTCACTATTTTGGGAAAAAATGCGTTTTTGCCGATTTTGTAAAATGTCAAATCATTGAGAACAATAATAATAATTATAAAAAAAGAAAAGAAAAGCTGCCGAGGGGTTTTGAAGGAGACGGGGAAGATGGTAACGAGCTCCTCCGGCCGGAATGTTTTTGTAAACAGCCCTTTGTTTTGGTGGCGCGTGCGGTTGTCCTCCCCGGCAGGTCTCTGGCCGGCGGCAGGTCTCTGGCCGGCGGCAGGTCTCTGGCCGGCGGCAGGTCTCTGGCCGGCGGCACCTGCGCATCGCCGGCCGGACCGTCCGGGTCGCGGCGCTGCGGCTCGCCGGAGAGCGGGACGCACGCTTCCCCCCTCGCAGCTCTTTGTCTGGAGCGTCACAGACTTTCCGTGCACACGGTGGCATGAGACATGTCGAATCTCTCCATGTCTGCAGCAACAACAGAAACACGCGCCGCGCGTCTACCCCGCCGCTCCGCCGCCGCGTTCAAAGAAACAGCGCACGGAAACATTTCTTTAACGTTCTCTTTGTGAGCGTGTGGGGTTTTTTTTTTTTTTTTTTTTTTCCTCCGTCCTTCCTTACTGATTAAATACTTCAACTACAGTGCATGTTTAACCCTTCGTTTCCACTGGAAATGCAGTGCGGAAAAAAATCATCATTTCTTACCGCTCAGAAATTCGGTCCTTTGTAACAAAAAAAATGTGCATTTTTAATATATTTTTATATATAAAGTATTGCGTGCCAACTCTCTGCATATCAATTTCCACCGGGGGAGAAAATATTCACATATTTAACATTTTATTTTTTGTGATATATATTGAGGGGTTTTTTTTTTTTTTCGTCTTTTCTGCCTAATTTTGATTCTCTGGTTTGAAGAAGAAAAAAAATGTAGAACATTTTTGAAAAATAATTTAAGGAACATTCAGAGGGAGAGGATAGGTCGGTTCGGATTTTTTCCCACCCCACCGCGATATCGGAGCTATTGCCGCAGATACGGGATCAATTCGGTAGGGAAGGCGAGAGGCTGCGACGCGCATGTTGTAGCCAAACAGTTGTCGGGGGGGTGTGGCACTTAATTTCCAGAGTACCATGCGTGTTTTACAAAGCAACCGCACAATGCGGACCGCGTGCGCGCTCTAACACAACGAGGGGGCGAACAGCCGACCCCGTTCTTCTCAAATTGTTCCCCAAAAAAGGGGAAACAAACCCAAAAATCTGGAGGTTGTAAGAATTTGGGGCCTCGCACGAAGTTACAAAGCACAGTATGGCTGCGCCGAGCCATGAATGAAGGTGGGCGTGACGCACGATGCGCATTGTGCACCCTGTTTAAAAATAGAGCCTGCAGAGAAGAGCGGAAGACGTTTTATATGAGATATTGTCAGATCTGTTCAATTATCAGGATTATTTATTTTTAATTAAAATATATTTTAAAAAAAAATAAATAAAAAAATGTTTTTTGATGCCCCAAAACTATTAGTGAAGATGACGGGCAGGACTTCAGGGTAACAAAGCGACTTGTGGGCATTTCTTTGTTACATTGTAACGCTCGGAATCGTGTTCCTTTTGTCGGAAGCAGTGGCGCGCACGTGCTGTTGTGCTGCGTTTACAGATCTGCATGGGTCTCCGCAGCCCGTCGTATAAATCTAAGGGCTCGTCCTTGTAGCCGTTATCTCCATGTGGCATGTGAAAGGCCATTGGTGTTTGAAACGGGGCGGTGGCGCTTTGGGGCGTGCCAACCGCCGGCATTGGCGGTCTCGGGCGCAGACGCGGTCTTGATAAACACGCGGCACGCTTGGCGACAAGAGATATAGTAACAGGAAGAGGGGGCCGCGGGCCGAGTTATCTCCTTTCCGCCTGTAACGAAGGGGGCGGGACAACGAGCTCCTCCTACTTCGTTAATAATTAAAGATGCTATGACAGTGCTGAGTACCTCATCTGAGTATCTACTGGCGCTTCTTTTAATTACTTAAAGTTTTGGTTGTAAAGCGGCCTTTGCTGGAACGCCCTGCAGTGTTGTAGACCCAGTTGGGTGTATGTATCTTTAAAAGAGAGGCAGCGGATGGGGCAGATCACAAGTAACTGCCCTATCAGATCCACCCACCGCTGTCCAAAAGCCTGCTTCCGCAATTTCATTTCATACCATGGCCGAGCCTATACAAGTCCCAACTCTGCTGGATAGCTGTGCCATGCAGACCGGGGGGGGGGGTGAACGTGCCAGGTACAAAGACTTGATAGCCATGTTCATAGGGTATGAATAAGAAGTGAAAGATGTTGGCTGGACTACTATTCCCATGATCCTCAGCTGGCACCATAAAAAGAAAAGCTTGTTGGACGCGCCCCCGTAGGAGCGGATTTATGTTCGTGAAGGTATATGCGGTCAACAAGCCATGCGGCCATCCTCTTGGTCCTGTAAGGAACAATGGGGCTTAATGATATAGATACTTAGTACCCACATGGACAGCAGGCTCCTCTTATCAGGGGGGGTCTCAAGTTCTCCTCCATACTGGGTGAAGTATGGTACCTATGGTTATACGGTCTCATCTCCAGATTGTATAAGAGAAGGTTCATGTGACTTCTTTGGGATCCCCATACACCGTTCCACCCGTTACCTCCCCGGCGGGAAGGCCGATTGTAGAGAGATGCTGCAGTGAGTGTGCGTTACAGCCGCGCAGGACATCTGCCGGACGCCACTTATCTTTTGCCATATGAGAAGTGAGTGCATCTGGCCCCCTGTCTTATCTGTATCGCCTCGGGATTCTGTTACTTTTGAAAGTGTCCAGGAGGTTTCATCCATACCGACTCCCCCCCCCCCCCGGCATCCCATCGGAGCTTCCCCTTTGTTTTCGGAAACATTTTCAGTAGATTGAAAATGAAGATTCCATTCCTGATAAAGGTCGTTAAAATGTAAGTTCAAGACACTTTTAGTAAGACCGGACGGGTCAGGTATCAAAAAAACATTTTCTTTAATTACTTTTTGGGTAAAATAACTTTTTTTGTCTGTCCTGGTTGAGGGTTTTGTCGGGTCCAGCGATCAGAGATTAGATTTTTGCTCAAGAGATCTTGATGCTTTCAGACAAAGGAATTCCCTTTGGAATCACGAGGCTCCATACCTCAAATTCAAGAGACGGTGGCCAGCTTGATCCAGAACGGGGGGGGGGGTCGGAGTCGAAGTGAGAGGGTCACCCATTGGGACCCAGCTGTACGGGGCCCGAAGGGAGTAGATGGAAGGCGACAGGTTGGGAGCTTTCTTTGTTGTGGATTGGGCAACCCCACCCACCCTTGCGCCTCTCCATATTCTCCTCTCGGTGATGATCTCCTGGCAGCCGGCCAGCCGTAAGTGATTCAGATTTAAGCGTTTAAAAATGACATTCAACTGGGCGGTAACTGGTAAAGGGTCTTCAGAAGCCGGCCAGACCACGCGATTCACGGTCATCCAGCAGAACGAGCATTTGCTCGCAACGTCGGTCCCTTCTCCAACCCCAAGACTTTTCATCGGCATTAGAATTTTTAATTCACCAAATTTAAGATGCCAAACTTAATTCCGTTCCACGCCGAGCTTCTCCCCGGGTTCACATTACTAGAGAGGACATGGTTAAATATTCATGTCGGTAGTCGTTCTCGCCGGGTAATAACGTTCTTAACGTGCCGCTTGCGTTGTCAACTTTCAGAGATTTTTTATTCTCCATCCGATCTCGCTTCCGTTGTCTCAGGACGCAGGGCGGCTCGGGCGGGTGGTGGCGGTATTGTTACAAGAAGCTGGTGGGTCTTCTTCAGAAGCTAAAGGGGACATTGTCCCTCGGACGCTAGCCAGTTCTGTAACAGAACCTGGAACCAAGAAAGCGGATACATTGGTTGATGTTCTATACATCTTACATTCTTCAGTTGGAATGCGGTTGATCTCTCGGTTGGAATCACATCTGTAAGGGATGGTAATACCTGTGTTTTGGAGAAATAAGTTGCCAGATGCATCCTCCCGAGACCAGTAAAAAAAAAAAAAATTCTGGCCGTCCAACATAATCCTGAAATGCACTGGATTCAGGACAATAAAAAGAAAAATGACCCCCCCCTCCTCCCTCCCATAAAGGGCTGGGAAGATAGAACAAGATTCTGATAAATATGAAAAAAATACATTGAAATATTTTAATTTCCTGTACATAATGAAGTCATTATTCTGTATGCTGGATACATTGCGTCTGATTAGGAATCTACATGTAGGGGAGATGTGGATACATAGAAAAAGCACACCCCCCCATTTTGGAGAAACAGCCCCCAAATTTCCTAAAAGTGAAGAAACTTTAAAGTTGGGAAAAGGAAGGTATTTTTCTTGCATGTTCACCTCCCACCCGGACATCGATAGAACAAAAAATGCCTAAAAAAGAATCCGTAAGATTCCGGGGTGAAACTGGGAGATTTCTGTTAATTCTTCCACGGTCTCCCTTTGCTTCTAAACACCCGTTGGCTGCGCGTATATATTATATATGGCGGTATCGCATTACAGCGAGGTTCGGGCTATCCCGACACGCAGCGTTGGTTAGAAAGCCTTTTGTCGAAGGGCCCAAAGCCCCTCGCGCCCTCCCCAGAGAATGAGGCCTTTTCAGAAGGGATTATTTCAACCTCCTTGCAGCAAGTGTGAATCGCAGGCCATCGGATTTAACCCGCTCGTAGCCCAGACAAAAATTCCCCCCCCCATTTTGGATGGCCTTCTGGGGCTGGGGACAGCTCCGCCATGGGGGGCTTGTTTGCAAGTGGCTTTACTTTACTTTAATGGGGGAAAATCCAGAGGGAAATTAATTTGTTTATAATTTGCCGGAGGGGGTTATTCTACGCAGGAGAAGGCAGGGGGGGCACAGATAGGAGCAGCGTTTGGTAGCTGGATATAATGGCAGACCCTGTCCCAAGGAGCTTACAGTCTAGCGGTATAATGGCAGACCCTGTCCCAAGGAGCTTACAGTCTGGCGGTATAATGGCAGACCCTGTCCCAAGGAGCTTACAGTCTGGCGGTATAATGGCAGAGCCTGTCCCAGGAGCTTACAGTCTAGCGGTATAATGGCAGACCATGTCCCAAGGAGCTTGCAGTCTGGCGGTATAATGACAGACCCTGTCCCAAGGAGCTTACAGTCTAGCGGTATAATGGCCGACCCTGTCCCAAGGAGCTTACAGTCTGGCGGTATAATGGCAGACCCTGTCCCAAGGAGCTTACAGTCTAGCGGTATAATGGCCGACCCTGTCCCAAGGAGCTTACAGTCTGGCGGTATATTGGGAGACCCCGTCCTTTGAACTTATGAGACCTTCCTCGCAGACACAGACTTTTCTAAACTAGTTCTGAGTAGAATTTATCTCCTATATCCTCGCAGTTTGAGAAAAAGACGGTGTTCCCCAACCCTCCGTTTGGGAAGCAGAACTGAATTTTGTGGGCCATTTCACCGAACGCCGTGATTTCTAGCATATTAATTGTAAAGTAACCGTGTTTACTCTGCGTCACGACACACGCCCCCCCGACACGCGCTTCGCTGCTTAATTATTTTGCGAGTTTATGAATGTAACATTTGAGACGCGGGTTTATGGGGCAGACTTTACGATTCTCCCCCTTTTCCTCCCCGCTCTATTAACAGCTGTGGGGATTGTGTCCACCTTACAATAAAAATCTCAATGCTTTTAGGAGGCCATTAAAGCAGGCTTCGTATCCTTACAGCGGGGGGACCCTTGGAAGACTCAGAACAATGGGCTCTTTGTTTCGATCTGAGAGACCTAGGTAGTGTTCTGGTGAGGGGGGGTGGCCTGTAGATTAATAGCCTCCCAATCAGACTTGATATATGTACACCTATTAACCTATTCCGTGCAAGAATATTGAGTTTTATCGTTACTTTACTCAGAGGGTGGTAGATAAGTGGAACAGCCTTCCAGCAGAAGTGGTAGAGGGTAATACAATGGGGCCGATCCGCCAGCATAGTCTACGTTTACTCAGCACTCTTATTTTTTAAGGGGCAATAAGGATTTGTGTCTATGGTGCCAATGTAAAGTTAGCGCTGGCGTGAATGGGGATATTACACGCGCGGGGTTTATATTGGAAGTTGTGGGTAAAAGTTGCCTTTGTTCTTTGACGTAGAGACCGTTCTAGTCGTTCTTTGCTCCGGAGCAGCAGTAAAGACACCTGCCCTCCGGCGCCTGCGAGTCGACACGTTCCTGCATGCGCAGACAGCTGGAGGGTAACTGCTGCCCAGCCCTGATCTGAAGTTCAATTGCGAAGAGTACGATAAACGCAGCAAAAGAACCAATCGAGACGTTCGGCCGGTTTAACGAACTTCCTACATTCAGGGCCAACATTCAGTTTAACGAACTTCCAACGTCTTCACGCGTGCTACTGGTGCCGAGATAAGACGTTCGTGGTCCAGACCTGTAGCTAGGACCGGCTGGGTCCTGTCGCAGGAAATCCCGGCAGATGTGATTCCGAAGACCGCTTCAAATTAGAATAAGAACCTTAATCCTTTTTGCTTAAATTACATAAATTGTCTTTGTCCGATACTCCGAGGCTTCCTCGATCATTCTTCTACTTCCACCAAGACTCGGGTCTAATAAATATAGTTGGTTACAGTTGTTCTTGGTCTGGGACGATTGATGGTGGAAGATAAATGACTTGCTGGGCAGAATGGGAACTTTAGTCCACCGCAGTTGGAAGGTTGAAACTTTCTAGTAACCGTTAAGAGTTACGCTAATCTTCTCTATTTTTTGTCCTTCTGTCTTCCTAGGCTGCAAAATCAAAGCACTGAGGGCCAAGACAAACACGTATATCAAAACACCGGTAAGAGGAGAGGAGCCGGTGTTTATGGTAACCGGACGCCGAGAAGACGTAGCTATGGCAAGGCGCGAGATTATCTCTGCCGCCGAACACTTCTCCATGATCAGAGCTTCACGCAACAAAGCTGGCACGGCTTTTGGCAGCGCTCCCACCCTTCCCGGCCAGGTGACCATCCGCGTGAGGGTTCCCTACCGGGTGGTGGGTTTAGTGGTGGGACCCAAAGGGGCCACGATCAAAAGGATCCAGCAGCAGACAAATACCTACATCATTACTCCGAGTCGCGATCGAGACCCCGTGTTTGAGATCACAGGGGCGCCAGGGAACGTGGAAAGGGCCCGGGAAGAGATAGAGACCCACATCGCCGTACGTACGGGCAAGATTCTGGACTACAACAACGAGAACGACTTTCTTTCGAGCAGCCCGGATTCTGGCATGGAAAGTCGGTATCCAGAAAGCTGGAGGGTGCACGGGACGGCAGCCACCTGCAAACCCCTCTCTACGTTTCGACAGAACAGCTTGGGGTGCATCGGCGACTGTCCCCCGGAGCCTGTGTACGAGACCCCGCGACTGAACGATCAAAATGACTTCAACTACGGCTATCTGTTCCCCAATTACAAGCAGGAGGTCTATTACGGAGTGGCGGAGTCCGGGGGTCCCATGTGGGGCGGGCAGGAAAACAACAGTCCAGCGCCGGGCATATTTCCAAAGCAGCAGCGCTCCGGCAGCAGCGGCACTATCCAGACCAACTCATCGCAGCGCTCCCCGGATTCCACTCTTACCAGCCTGCCGAGAAGAAGCCAGGGGGAGGCGATGCCGGGCTTTACCAAGCTAAGTGCCACTCGAAACTCGATTTCTGGGAGCCGGGAGTGCATGGTGTGCTTTGAGAGCGAAGTCACTGCTGCGCTGGTGCCGTGCGGGCACAACCTTTTCTGCATGGAGTGTGCCGTCCGCATTTGTGAGAGGAACGAGCCAGAGTGCCCCGTGTGCCATGCCTCCGCCACTCAGGCCATCCGAATATTCTCATAAGAGAGACATGCGGGGACAGGGGAGGGTAACGGGTGCTGAACTCTCGGTTGCACAGAGGTCAAAGACAGTATCTAAACTTCATCAACACTTCTTCAAGTCGTGGGTACCGCGGCCCCCGCCCCCCCCCTTCCCAATCTTACGACGGCAAAACTTTTTTTTTTTTTTTTTCAACAAAGCCTCGGCAACAAGAACTCAATGCGCATGGTTGTGAAGAGGGATTCGCTACATTGTATCCCTTCTGTTGATACTCATGGAACTGGGAAACGAATGTCTCGATAACAGGTTACATTTCCGGAGCTTTCCAAGAATTAGGGGAAAAAACTGCAAATTGAAACGGCAGATAAGATCTGAGCGCAGAACACAAAAAATCTGGTGACCAAACGCACCTTTTATGTTTTTGGGGTTTTTTTTTTTGCATTGTCCGATCAGCATTTACAAAACCGAAAAAAGGATTTTATCGAAGGTCTAAGGTTTCATCTCCAAAACGTCCCAAAAGACGTTTAACCTCAATCTGGTCTGTCATTCACACGGACTGCAGGAAAAACACAAAAAACAAACAAAACAAACCAGAGGAGGGTACCGACGGCAGGAAGCAGGCGGCGGCTCTGGCTGGCAGCGGCAGGCACTCAGGGCTAATATTTCAGGTCACACGCGTGTAGCGTTGGCACGAGCGGGTCCCGCGCTCAGAAAACACCTAACTACCTGAACACGGAACACCTGTTATCATTAAACCAAGCAAAAAAAAAAAACTGTATTTATCAATCTCTGGGAAACTGCGACACGAGGATACAACAATTACCTCAAATTCCATAACAACGCAGCTAAATCTACCACGTGCAGTTTTTATTCTTATGGACTATCGTTTCCGTACATAAAATGTCCTGCCCCCCCCCCCCCCCGTGGCAAACAGAAACACGCGACGCTCTAGGCCTACCTGGGGTTCTTTTTAATTTTATTTTTTTTACTGTACGCTGATGCAGGGGCTCCAAGGATTCCGGCACTCTGAAACTAATCGATGCCAACCAATATCCATTATATACGTCCACGGACGGCGTCTCTGGACCACCACATGATACTTCCGACTTCGCAGAAACGCTTCTTCCCGACTTCCTCCTAACCGGACCAGACACAAGACGCAGATACGTTGGACCAAAGCTTACGGGCTGGAAACTATTTCCCCAAGGAGCCGGTTCCTACTCGTTGGCTCCGTTCTAGAACGTTAGATATTTTTTTCATCCCGTTAGGTCGGGTTCTGGCGTCGAAGATCGCGGCAGGCACTCCTTCCAAGGAGATGTGATACTAAGGACGGCTTCTCATTAAACAAAGAACCTTTATCAGCCATTTCTTTTCATCTCCGACGACACAAGTTTTCTTTGTCCGATATTTTGGTGCTTCCTCGATCATTTTTTCTATTTATTTTTTTATTGCCACGCCATCTATCCTACTATCTAAATATCTTCCGCAAGAAAAGAAATTGGTTTTCTTAAGGACATTGCAGACGCTCAAAAGTCCGCAGTTCCAAAATTTGAATATATATACCACGAAGACCCGATCCCTATGTTTGAACCTTGGAAAGGGCTTGGCCATATTATATAGATAGATACATATCTATATCTGTAGGTGAAGAATATAGCTTGCTCCGACACCTGTGCTTGACGCACATTGCGCAGGTGTAGGCAACTATAAAGCCATTATCCGCAACCCAATCTAGCATCAAATGTATCTGAAAAGGGGAGGAAATGTCTTTTTTCACCACTTTCAAAAAATACGCGAACTCTTCTAGGCGCCCTCGGAACTGATAAATACAATTTGATCCAAATTTTGAATGTGGTGGAAATAAACATTCACCTGAGATTTGGAGGAATATTTTTTTTTTATTCTTTTTTTAAAATATATGTAGCATTTGTTTTAGTGATTTCCAGACTAGCAGTATTTGGGTTTTTTTTTTAAGAAATGTAGCAAATCACAGCCGGAGGGACCTAGAAGCAAAGTAATTCAATGAAAGGACCGCTCATGGGACGGGATAGGATCATATAAAAAAAAAAAAAAAAAGGGACTTGAGATTTCAAGATACAGTCGATCTTTGGATTCCGACCCGATTCTCCTAAAGGTTCTTTGAGTGTTACTCCAAGACTTCGGAGGGGGGGGGGTCATTGAACTGCACTGAAGCATTCAAAGCACTACCCATCTCAATAATCTCTATATAAAAAATAATTTAGGTGAAGCTCTATGCCGTTTCCATAAATTCCAGAATCATCCTAGAATAACTCAACATTCCCAAACCATTTCGACCTTAGGAATACGTCGAAAATTGCAAACACTAGACTGCAACCTCTGTAAAGACGAACAAACATTACTGGAATCTAATAATATATTGTTTTTAATCATGGTGAAGAATGTCATGCCAATGGGATACAGGTGGGTTTTTAAAGAGTATGCAAACTATGCTGTTATGCTAGGAAGGCCAAAAGCCAGTATGCAGAGTTTTTAAAGAAATAGTCCTTGTAAGGAGTCTGACATTGCAAGAAGATTCTACATTCAAAAGGTAGAACAGCCGAGGCAGCCCTTTCTTTTTTATAAGGACGCAATACCTCTTTTGGCCACTAGGTGTGGCGTTGAAGTCCGCTATACGTGGGCCAAACGAGTTGAATATTTTGATTTCCCACCAACTAAAGGACCTGTTAATTTATTCTCCAGGAAGGGTCCCGCCATGTAGATAATGCCAGAATATCATTCGCCCCTTCGCTGTCAGATTACCGAGAATGGTGGAGTCTTCTTTGGAATGAAATCACCCTCCTTACATATTTTTTGGTTTTTTGCCATGGAGAATTTTCTGTACTTTTTTTAAAAACAAAATAATCCTGAATATTATTAATCTTTCTGGTCTTCCTCCTGTCGATTCCCTGCAGCCTGGTTGGGATGAGCATCACGAGAATTGTAGACCAACGGAGGCTGTGTTGGCTCGTAGCTGGTTTAACTTGATACCGAAGGCCACGTGCCCCGTTATATATATATATATATATATATATATATAAAGGAACGTATTTATTAATCGTTACGGTGATTAATAAGACTCAGCCCCAAGATGGGTCTGCAGCTTTGCAGTTCAGACATCTTACGGTCAGTTTTACATGGTCAGAGACCAAAATAATGCATTCCCTTTGCAAAGGGCGGCCATTTTGAACTGTGGCTTGATTATCTCTGAGCCAGCCTGCTTTGACTGCACGTGACTCTTGAATATGTACAGATTCCCTCTCGAACTTATCTTAAAATATTTTTGTGTAGTTTAAATATAAGGGCTTTCCCATTCGTGAACCAAAAAAAAAATGTAGCGAAGAATAGTACTTTTAGGGGACATGGAAGGAAGCCAAAGGAGCATGGAACCAGATTGTGCTAATAAACAAGGAGTGATGAATGTACTATATGTTTCTCCTTTTATTAGGACAAGCTCATCTCTCTCGCTCTTCTATTAACTTCAGCCTTGGGGCTCAATGCTGTGTCTACGTGTTTTTAGACTTTACATATGAATAAAGTGAAACAAAACTATGGAATTGTGAGGTACCGGTTAGTACACGCCTTGGCGATTGAGTATCTCTCATCCAAGTATGGGGTTACTCCCTCACTCCAAGTGTCGTGTAAATATGTTAGACATGGTGGACTGGACGAGGTGGGATCGGAGAAACCTTTTTCGAATTGTGCTCGAGGTAATGCAATGTATATGATGGTTAGGTCACCACCATCGATGGATGGATGGTAAGCCCGGCGTCGCTCGTATAAAAGTGTAATTACGTGATAAAGAACTTTTTTGACAATAATTATGGTTGGGGTGGGTGAGGAGATCAGCTTCATACTACAGGGGCCAGGTTTCATCCTCCAACTTTGTCCTTCCCCGCGCTCTTAGGAAGCTAAACGTTGAGCAGGCATTGCACGAAGTTGGCTGTAATCTCAAAATTCTACTTGGAATTTTCTCCAATAATTCCATCATTAACTCAATTTTTAGAGAAAACTCCAGTAAGCGTGGCGACCGGCGACAGTTTATCAGTCTATCGCGCGTGGGGTGACTTTAAATGTATCTCGTCCGGCCTCCTGACTTTGTAGCCTTCGACTTCGAACGGCTTGAGATTCGGGGAGGCCGGTGACTTATTGGCTCATAAACTTTTTTGGTTTATAACAGTTCTTCTGCGCACAACAGTGCTGAACCGCACACACATTCTCTCTTCAAATCCCAGGTTTGGCGACCTCCATTCTAGATTTTATACTCATTCTCGGCTATAAAACATAGGCACTAGAAAGAGAAATATAGAACAAATACCTAATACACAAAAAAAAAAATATACTGTGATATGATCATGATAAATTATATAGATAATAGTATGTATTATTCTACACAAAAACCAAATTTGATTTATATTTAAGGAGCACTATAAAATAGATTTTGTTTGCCCCAATATGAAATTTAAAAAGGTATTAAAAAATAAAGATTTTTTGGAGGGGGAGAGACTTTTTTTTATTATTTAAAATTCTATTTCTAACCCGCAAGGAGGCCAAGACTGTTAAATAAATAAAAATCTGTAGCTGTTTCATTTGCGCGTTAATAAATCCAAAAAATTGAAAAAAAAAAGAGATTAAAAAAAATGAAGACAATGTTAAAAAAAAAAAAATTAGATCATTTCTTTATAATTTAATATTCTATTTTAATAAATGCATTTATTATGTATAAATGTAACCAGGACACGTGCTAAAGAAAAAAAAAAAAAAAAAGTACTTTTTATTGGGTAATTTATTAAAAGAAAGGATTTTATTTTATGATAAAGTAATCCTTAAAGATTTCGAAGCATAGATATGTAGACAAAAAAAATCTTTTTGTAGCCAGATTAAAATTTAAGTATTTCTTTTTAAAAAAAAAAAAATATACGTTTTGTTTGTTTTCATGTGTGCAGAACATTTTGCTGTTTATCGATATTTAGCTAAAGATGCCTTGTCTAGTGATTTTTATTATCACATTGTTGGTTAGAGGTTTCAGCGATTAACTCCTTTTTTGATTTTTGCCTGCAAAATAACTATTTTACCGAGCGGCCGCAGTGCGCTGCAAAGTACTGTGTTCATCGATCCCCTCGGTTCTCTAGGAGTTAATGCGATCGATAAAGGGGGGGGGGGCTCTAATAATCCACGTGCTGTTTTAGTGATGTAAACGCAATATTTTGTAGATCGGGGGAATAGAAGCTTAAATCCGTGAATTAGATAGTTTCATGTACGCTTCATTTTGCAATTTTTCCGTAGACCAATTTAGAAATAAAAAAGAAAAAAAAAAGCGAAAAAAAACACACAAAAAATAAATTTTTGTTGCTTTAACGATTCTGAAATGCCATATATTTTTATCACATTAATTTTTATATTTAGTTTATTTTTTTGAGGTGGGGAGGGTTGTGACCAATCATGAGAATCCATAGACTACAAATTCTATACATTGTATCCCTTATAGCGCATGAAGGGGGAAGAATTTTTTTTTTACGACATCTTCCGCTATCAACTATCGTCCGCGTGAAATTTATTTTGCAGATTTCCGTGGGCATTTGTAAAAAATTTTTTTATCATTTAAATTTAGTTTTGCCGGCCAGTAACCTTTTTCGCTTTTTCGAGGCATTGACAAACTTTGCGGGAGTTTAACAGTAAAGTAACTAAGAGATGAAATGACTTTTGCCGTGACATTCTAAGCTTAGAATGTGGCGTCAAGTATGTTTTTGGTTCATCGAATCATCCCGATATTTGTTTTTTGGGGGCCAATTTCTTCCTGTTTTTGAGAGCAGAAGCGGTATGGAAAGTAGGCTTAGGTTGTGGGCGGCCAAAATAATATTTTAGATATTTGTACCATTTTTTTTTTTTTTATTTATAAACAATGCAGTCGTTTATTACAGAGAATTAAGATTCACAACAGCACTTACTGTGAATTTTTAGCGGTTTCTTTGCGCTCACAGATGGGTTGATTTGGCCGACGGAGGCAAAACTCTTGTTGGGCGTTAATGGCCAAACTGCTATTTTTTTTCTAAATGATATTTTATAGATGGCGGCCCCTAGTTTATTGGCATAAAGGAATAATGAATTGCTGCCGGCACTCAAAGCGCACGCGCAGCTCTAGAAGACCGTTGGGGACCATTGGGCAAGGACGCATCTGTGTAAAACAGATGGATTTGTGATCTATATAAAAAAACAAACGTCCTGGTGAATAAAAATAGAAGAAAAATGAAATAGCAACGTTAGTCAATAATCGATGAGACGCGAACCCTCGGTCATAGAGGGCCAATTTTTTTAAACCCACCCAACGCATTTTGTCTGTTTTTTTTAACCAAGTTACCAAAATGTAAAAAAAAATAAAAAATCAAATATATATGAATTCTTAGATTTTAAAAATATATAGGTTATTTGATTTTAGTCTGGTGAGCTGTTAGTGACCTAGGGTAGAAGTGACAGCCCGGCAATAAGCGTGTGCACTATTGGAGCGAGGAGCTAGCAAGCGCGTAGCCAAATTTTGGGGTTCATTTAAACCCCTTCGCAATCAGGGGACCCTACAAAATCCGCAGATCCCACCGGCAGATTTAATTTCATACTTATTATTATTATAGAGGGAATTATCCACAAAATCCCTTTCCCCCCCCCTCTACGTAGTTGATGGTGTGACAGGGATAGCCCTAAAAATTATTTTCCTCCCGCGTCCCAGAAAAATACTTTTTATTATAAGAATTAAAAACCAAAAAAAGCTATGTTTCTGTTTATTTTTATAAATTTTTTTGTCATATATTTCTCTGCATTTTTGTAAATCATAAAAAAAAGTTCCTAATATAGCACTTAAAATATCGGGATGGTGGGGGGGTGGATTATGTTTTGCCTGGACTTGTCTCTCTAGCATTTTTGCAAATAGCTTTAACATTTAAGGCCTGGAAATATACAAAAAAAAAAAATTAAAAAAATTCTGAGCCGAAACGCGTAGGCAGAATTTAAACCGCAGAGCATTAAAAGATATTTTTTTTTTTTTTTATAAAATAAAAAAAAAAATAAAACACAAAAAAAGTTTTATATGGAGGAAAAAATACAACATTGGTGGCTATTTAATACTTGTATGAGTGGGGGATACATGACAAAATCTTGGAGTCTTCTCAAAAATATTTAACTTGACATTGAATTAATGAAGATTTTTTTTAAAAATAAAAAAAAAATTGGTCCTAGATTATTTTCATTTTTACCTCATGTATAACCCTTTCTGAGCCAGAGGGACTGCAACATATTTGCGTTTGCAAAGCACTCTGGTTGTGAATTTTAATATTATATATGTATTTTTTACATTTTTTTTTTTTAAACGATTTTTTGTTGTTTTTTTTTACTTGAACAAAACTCAGAATGAAAGTCTGTCTTTATAACATAACCACATGTCATGCACTTTATATTCAGTTCATTTTTTTTTATTATTTTTACATACATTTCATCAAAGTATAAGATTTGGGGAGAGAAAGGTGTGTTTTGGGGATGGGTGGGGGAGGGAGGAGGATGGTTGGGGGGTACGACGTATATGCATAAAAATATATACAATTCTCTTTCGAGACAAAAGCAAGATATTTAAAGATGATTGTGTTCTTCCGTCTAATTTCATTACAGATGGGAAAAGAAAAATGGCTAATATTTTTTTTCATCAGAACAAAATGACCAACAAATGTAATTTACCATTTTTTATACTCCCGATAGGTGTCCCGCCGTCGGATTATATCTTATTTATAGCGCGGATTCATATTTACATTGAAAACTATTACTCGGCTCGGATATACAGCTGCTTCCCCTCTCGTATATTCCATTTTACGGGGGGGGGGGGTCAGCTAAAGTCATAGGTCATCAGGATGCCTGTGCGACTCAAACTCGATGATGTAATGACAAATGTAAAAGCTGGCTTTACTATCCTTTTAAGAGGTGAAAAAAAGAGTAGTTGACGCCATGCTTGAGTTCTAAATGCTGGTGGGAAAAGTTATTACTTTGTAGTAAACCATTAACAGTCTTATTTCAAATATCACTGCAATTTCTTAAGTCGGGAGGGGTGAAGGGGGCTTTTTATATATAAAACATCTTCTATTGGCAGGCGGAGGGGGAAGCTGTTTTGCTTACACTTTCCAGGAAATGCTTTAAGTTTGTGTAAGACACAGCAGGAAGTGGAAAGTGTGTGTAAAAAATCCTTCCCCCCCCCTCAATACAATTTTTAAATATCTAAAACCCTTCCAGGAAACTATTATGCATTTACGGGGGTTGAAAAACCTGGATTTTAGATACGTTCCCCCTTGAAGGATATTGTTCCTTTCTAATGACTTTCCAGCTGCCTCTCGCACGCACCCCACGAGCTGTTTTGCGGATCTTACGACCTTGTTTTTAACGGGAAATTGTGTTTCGGTTTTACTTTATTTTTAAAGCAGAAAGTTAAAGCATACATGGTGTTGCACAACTTGTAGAAAACAAAGAAGGGAAGGGTTAATGTATTAAATGTGCTGATTTGACATTAAAAACTTAATTTTATTAAAGTATTATTACTTAAGATAAAATGGCTGTGTTGTATTTTGTGTGTGTTGCGCTATAACAGATTCCGGCAGGAGAAAAAAAAAAGTAATCTGCTGGTAAGATGGTATTATTCCTCCCCACTGGGCACTGGTGTTTATCCATTGGATCCAGGACAGGTATTTTCCTTTGGGTAACAACTTCGCATTCTTCTGCTTTTTGATCAGTTTTTCGTCGTAACGACCCAATCACGTTAGATTTACCAATTAGACTGATACCCGTCCCCTCACACTTGGCGTACCCATCGGCGTGGCAGGTGGCGGCTGGCATGACATCATCGCTTGGCTTGGTGGCGGGGTAGGCAGATGGCATCAGAAATAACATGCCCCCTGTGTCACTGCGATTGATGCCCCCGCGGCAATCTTCACAGGGCTATCGTGGGGTTTTTGTCCGTCTCCAATTGTCCAGTTTTCGGGGGTCTCTGTGCCGACGGCAGGGAGAGGGCGACAGCCTGGAACGGCCGGTGCCGACAGATCCTGGCAGCCGGCTCGCCCCTTCTGGCTGTCTCTGGCCGCCCGCGATCAACAGGCTTTGCCGGAGCGTCCACCCATGCAGCCAAGAAAAACCGAGACCTTACCCTTTCCACCGTCCGCCGGCTATCGTCGGAGCCTCCTGTGCGCTTAATAAACACAGAGCTGCACAAAGGGTAAACGGGACGCGGCAAGTAGTGCAGCACGTGACGAAACCGGACTTGGAGAGGATGGCTTGTTCCAAGGACCCTTAGCAGATATGCCTTTTGAACATATACAAAGCATTTTAAGCAGCTTCTATAGTTTCTATGGCAACAACCTATCGGTGTCTGCTTTTACGCCACATGACAATTAGGTGTTTTAGTTTTTTTTGTAACCAACTCTGTTAAATAGTCCCGAAATAATTGCCCCGCGTCTCAGAGCCAGTGGCTGATCCCACGAGGAGAATACACACAAAGCGTCTGGCGCAGGCATATCTGTTTATTTATTGATGCGGTGGCATGGCTGCCTCGGATGACCTCATCCATGATTCACCCAAACACTCAACGGAATTATTCTGCTTGAGTAACGATGACCTCATTCTTAGGATGGCAGTGACCATATCTGTGGGTAAAAAAAATGCGGGATACTCGCCTTTCAGATACACGGAACATCCAGGAAAGAGATGAGATCATGGTCTCAAGACGGACTGCGACTGCCTCGGGGGAGTTCAAAGAATGGCCTCCCAGCAGAGTTCCACTCCAAAAAGAGACTTCCGAGTTCCCAAAAGGCGTATGCGATGACGCTCTGTGATATAATTACGCTACATTTTTGGCCTATGCCAGGCCAATAAAAGTTACTAACTTTCGACTAAGGACAGGGTATCCCTCTGACGAGATAGATATATCCCAGCATGCAGCTGGCCTCGCAGCTCTTGGTTTCCTGATTCTTTAGTGGGGTTTTTTTTTTTTCATCCATTTAATTGATGCAAATACAAGAAGTAGGAGGCGGCTTAGAGGAGTGCCCAAAATTCCCAACACAAGAGAAATCCCCCAAAGACCGCTATATAGCTTGTTAAAATGTTGCCATGTTGTATAGGCGACACGGCAACTTCTAATTACTTGATTAATGGCAATTAAACAAATCTTAGGGCTCCAGTAGGTCTGTGTCCCCCAGGGGCCCGACTGGACTCCCTTGGGCTCCAGCGAGCGGATCTGCTCATAACGTCGCCCCGTTTCAGAGACTGGCGCGTATCGATTTGGCTCCGAAATTCGGTTGCCGTCGGCCAAAACCCTCCTTTGTAAGACATCTTTCTGGGAATCATTTTCTCCTGATTAGCGAATCGAAGTTTAGCTCTTTTATCTTCCGTCTGACAATCAGAAGCACAAAATAATTGAGAGATTATTGCCGGGAAGATATAAAGCGGGCCTCTGCAACTCTCTGCATAAGGCAACTGATGTCACGCCGGTTAAAGGAATCGGAGCGAGCGCAGGGACGCGGCGGAGGAGGCTGCACGCTTACTGTACGTCTAATAATAATAATAATGATGATGATGCGATGTGAGCTCATCGGGTCGCCGTGCACTCAGTGACAGCGCCACCAACAGGAAAGGAGAGAAGTCACGCAGAAGAGCCACAGAAAACAAGGCACAAGCAGCCGGGGTATTCATTATACATATATATATCCATACGGGGGTATTCAATATATATATATATCAAATATCGACACCGCTGGACTAATACGGCTACAACCTCTACTATATACATATATATAAAACAGGAACCGTTTACATACAGAGATTCTAAATCAGAAGCAGCTTTATGAACGTTGGCGAACCACATCTCAGGAAGATCTCGGTTGCCTTCTGCCATTGTGAATATATATATATTTATTTATTTTTTAACACAGCTGATACCCCTCAACAGTAACGCTAATCTAGAATCATCACCCCAAAAAAATAAATATAAATGAGTCGGTCATTAGTATTCAACGCGCTTCTCAGTATTTGTGGTGCTGTTAAAATCATTCCACATAAAATAGTGTTTGGACAGTAGGATGCCCCAAGGAGCTTACAGTCTAGCGGTATAATGGCAGACCCTGTCCCAAGGAGCTTACAGTCTAGCGGTATAATGGCAGACCCTGTCCCAAGGAGCTTACAGTCTAGCGGTATAATGGTATACCCTGTCCCAAGGAGCTTACAGTCTAGCGGTATAATGGCAGACCCTGTCCCAAGGAGCTTACAGTCTAGCGGTATAATGGCAGACCCTGTCCCAAGGAGCTTACGGTCTAGCGGTATAATGGCAGACCCTGTCCCAAGGAGCTTACAGTCTAGCGGTATAATGGCAGACCCTGTCCCAGGAGCTTACAGTCTAGCGGTATAATGGCAGACCCTGTCCCAGGAGCTTACAGTCTAGTGGTATAATGGCAGACCCTGTCCCAAGGAGCTTACAGTCTAGCAGTATAATGGGAGACCCTGTGCCAATCTTCTAGTTTCCAAGGAGAATATAACCTGCAGATATGACCAACCAGTGACTGGACTCTGGCGTGCCTGTAAGATCAGACTAAATTAAGGTTATTTTTTTACAATTTTTGGACTACATCGTCGCCCAATCGTCGCATTAACCAATCAGATTTGTTCAGGAAGCGGAGCCCTGGCCACTAACAGCCCCACGGACGAGCTGCCACCTGTCTGAATTCATTGGACATGTCACACAGACACCTAGACACTTAAACACCGCCTGGGTGCTGCTGACCTTGGGGCAAATTCACTTAATACCTCTCCGCCAGAGGCACAGATATAATTAGGATATGAAATTTCCTAGACGGGGCCTGAGACATGGGGAAGATGGTAACTACTGCAACCCCTGCCATTCTACAACACGGTAAAGATTACTGCGCGGAAGTGGTTACCGGACAAACGACATGCGCACGATTAAGGCGATCATGCCCAGATCACTGCCCTTACACATAATAATGAAAGAAAGGAAACCTACACAAGTTTGATCCTCTAGACTGTAAGCTCGTTTGAGCCGGGCCTTCCTCACCTGTTCTCTCTGTAAGTCAACTTGTTATGTCCTGTCCATCCTTTGTACAGCGCTACGGAATTTGATGGCGCTATATAAAACAATAAATAATAATAATCCTCGTGGGCATCCTCAAGGCCTGTGGGGAGGATACTTTGTTTCTCTGACTACAATTTCACGCTTTCAGGTTCCCCACGTAAAGAGATGAGTTATACGGACAGCTCTAAGCTTTGCCCCCCTTTTACGCACTTACCTCACCCCCCCAAATAAATTCCGGGTACTTCAATTAGTTTTCAAGCATTTGTATCTAAATGATAAAAACCTCACGCCGCCGCCACCTCCTTAGATAACACCGAATGCGCTAACATCAGCGAAGGGAGTTAAAGAGAGTCAAGGTCAACACCGACGGCATCTTCCCAGGCTGCCGGCAAATCAACAATGCGCTGTCATGGAAACCCAAAGACAACAATGTACATTATAAGAGCAGTTTATAAACCTCATCTAACATGGCGGCCCGCATTTTGAGAAGCTCACATATATTAATGCAACTGTCGCGGGGGGGCCGGGTATTTCTAGTATTTTAACCCTAGGAAACGTCAGGGGGGGCTTGTAGAGATTTGCCCAGTGTTAGACCAAGTGTTTCATGGTGGCTGGGCGCCCTCTGGTGGATGTGCAGTGCAACTACTACTTGTGAAATAAATGACTACACGTCATGTCTTGCGACTCTCTCCATAATCACTGCATATTATTATTTATTGATTGATATGGCGCCACCATATTCCGCAGCGCGGTACAATGGGTATATTAAATTTTTGCAAGGGAGGCATTGTCAAAAAATAATTACCTATGATCTATTCATGGCTCTGGCAATATCATTTATTTTAATATATTACAAAGACGAGGGTAAAACGTTTGTTTGTCTCGGGGTAAGACGAGACGCATGGCTTTTGTAGTCTCTTCTCCTTGTGTAAGAGAGCGCGGAACACTGAAGAAAAGAAAAAAAAAAGGACGGAGCTGTGGGCTGGAAAAAGACGTTCAGCATTTTTACAGCGCGTGGCTTTGCTTTCAGGCAGCTTGAGCAGTCGGTTGCCAAAGCGATCTGTCGGTCTCCAGGCACATTGTTGTGGCAGCAGACAGCGCAGTGAAATCTCTTTATCAGGTAAGCTTTAAACCGAAGCTAATTGCGACACGTTAGGCTGGCCAGTGTCTGCAGCCGTAGATTGTCAGCTCTTGGCACAAGGAGTGTAAGAGTAGAGAATTCCGACCTGTGTATTACAGTCACACCACGTTCCTGATCATTGTTATAGACGTTCTGGAACTAAAGGGATAATCAATCCTGGATCTGTGAACAGGGGAATTTTCCTTTTTTCCTTCTAATTAACTTAAAAAGAAAAATGCCCTTAAAAGGAATTTCTCCCAGAACTTTATTTTAAATTCCTCCCAGATTTTTTTTTTTTGTAACATATCACTTTCTTTTTTGTTTCATTTTCCTCAAAAAAATTTCTTGCAATGTCTTTCTAGAAAAGTTTCCCAGAATTTTCTTTTTTTTTTCCCCGAAGCTCATGTAATTTTGGAGGCCAGGAGATCATTCCATTTCGTTCAGGGGACAGCGACTCCCCGTGTGTACCTAGGCTGGTGGAGGCTGTGTTACGTGTCGGCACAAGGAGGGACGAAAGGTCCTGGGTCCGCCATGCTCCATTTTTCACGTGTCGTAGGTTTTTACTTTCAGGAAACATCTTCACACGTCAAGGGGTCCTTCTAGTTTCATCTATACCTCCTCTGATCGAACGTGCCTTCTTTCCCACTGTGTTAAGATTCCAACGGCCGTCTCTTTCGGCAGGGTCATCACAATGACATCTACAGAGTGTCCGTGGACGTGGAATGTGGTGGCGCAGGACGAGCGCTTCGCCCGTGGGTACCACACATGCACAGCCATCAGGGGGAAGCTGTATGTTTCCGGGGGTGTTCAATCCGCAGACCCTAAAGAAGCTCCGCTTGGAGATGTGGTGGTGTTTGACACCGAGCAGAAGACGGCGCGGGGCACGGCTCCCGAGAACGCGTTTAAGCGGAGCCATCACGACGCCGTGGAGTTGGGAAACCGTTGGCTGTGTGTGGTCGGAGGGTGGGATGGATCTCGAAGGGTATCGTCAGTTTTCAGCTATGACACAGAGAGGGAAGAATGGGCTCTGTGGGCAGAAGGCCCAACAAACAACCCTCCAGTGGGACTCAGCAGTCACACGTGCACCAAAATATCCGACCATGAGCTACGCGTCGTGGGGCGAGAGGGCGGGCTGCGGACCCAGAGGCGTTATGCCAGTGTCTATACCTTGAGGGTCAACGCCAGCACCAAGACTTACTGGTAAGGTCTCCAAAAAAAACAAATTCAATTCCACCAATGAAATGGATCAAAGAGATCAAAACGCAAATAATCTGTAAAGGAAATATTCTTCTTGAGAGCAGAAAAAAAGAAAAACTGGCGTTTGTCTCTTTCCAGGTACAGAGAAGAGGAGTCCCGCACGGCTTCACGTTCCGGTCACTCCGCTGTCCTTCTGCCAAGCGACTCCACGTCTACGAAGACAACCGGCTACTCGCTCTACGTTTTTGGCGGTCGAGAATCATCTTCAGTTGACTTTGCCGGACAATGGAGCAAAGACAAGATCCAAGTAGGTTTCACCAAACACAACTTAAGCCGGGCATAACAGTCTGAATACACGCAAGATCTCTCTCTCTGGATAGGCTTATGTAGAAGAGTACCATTATTTTTTGTTCAAAAACCAATAAAATGAACCACCTAGTGAGGAAAGGAAAGCGAAGAACCTTGATCTGGTAAAATCTTTCTGTTTTAGGTGAATACAGTCGGCTGCCCAAAACTCACAGAGCAGCTGTCACGACTTGTCAGCACAGAAGGTGTTACCCGAGACGGCCCAAAAAGCCTTAAGCACCACTCAAGCTCGGTCGTTGGTCCGTTCGTAGTTGTGTTCGGAGGAGAGGCGTTAAGTAAAAGTCGGGACGCTGTCTGTAACGACCTGTATGTTTTTGACACGCGTGAGTTTTTAGAATATCAAATTTTCATTTTATCGCACTTGACGGGATCTGCCGTGGGATCAAAAGCCCACGGCGCTAATAATGTCTATAAACATAACGCATCAATTCTCCGCAGAATTACTCAAATTATGTGCAATAATCAAATATTGGACAGATTTGGGGACATACATCAGGAGGTGGTGGCATGTACTTTAGAGAACGTGATGCGGCTGGATTGGAAAGTTTGATGGGTTGGTGAGACGCGAGAAGAAAATAGTTGGGTGTCATGGTTTTGCATGATAGGGAGATGTAGTTGTGTGGTTGGGGTATATAACAGTCCGTGTAGTTATCGGGTTCTAGGTGCCAGGGCTTAGGGGGTGGTATTACAATAAGCTTCTGTGGTCAGATACCGAAAGAGAGGTTTCTTGTAACAAACAAGGTACAACGTCATCCTTCTGCTCTCTCTGTAGGTTGCTCTCCCCCAACCTGGTATCAATTCCCGGGCTCAGATCGGCGCCTGAAGAGAGTCGGCCACAGAACGTGCCTGATTAACGACAGACTCTACTTGGTGGGGGGATTCGGTGCTGATGGAAAGACCCCCTGTCCAGAGGTCTGTGTCCTGGACTTCGCCCAGTAAGAGACTCACCATCATCTCATGTTCCAATAGCACCACTTAACCAAGGAGACGCGTTTACAGAGCCACGCAGGGTCTTCTTCTATGTTCTCCGCTATTCGTCTTTAGCCTAATTTCCCACTTTGTACATTTCACGCACGTACATAGAGGTTTCCAGCTGCTAAAGAGCCGCGTGGTCTGGTTGGAACCCTAAGATACTCCCTTCTAGTACAAAATTTAACGTTCAGTGCGGTCACCATGGGTCATGATGGCCCTGCATATGGCTTACAATCTTGTAGAGCCCAAGATATGAGATTAAAACTCCTTTAAGAAATAACTATGTATAGAATGTTGGCTCAAATGTCTTCATCAATGTTTTACATTTTTAAACTAGAATTACAAAAAAAAGGAACACTAATTTAAGCTTGACGTATCTACCAGGCTTCAGCACGTGGGACACATGACTCCCTTGGTTATTGTTTTGTACAATATAACACAGAGCGTATACGGCGATAATGCCACAACTGCCCCATCCTCTGTTAAATATTGTGAAGACTATCGAAACACTTTCCAATGACAAAGCCACACCGTGCAACACAAATACTTTAAATGATCAATGTGAATAAATGCCGAAGCTTTCAAACCATCTAACATCACACAGAGAAATGTTTCGCTTGCCAATCGACAGCGCGTATTCAAAAATGTAAAGAAAGAACCTTCAGAACTCAAAAAACTGGAGAAAGAAAGTTTATTGAACAAAAAAAAAATGAAATATTGCAGGGGAGAAAGTGCATCAATCCCGACTCCGGTCCCCGGGAGGGATGAGAATCAATCCACAATGGATGGTAAATCCATAAGAATAATTTAATGGAAGAGGAATACACTTATAGTCCGTCAGAAACCTCCTTAATGGCTGCCATTTAAATGGTATTTACTAACGAGTACGCACAGATCGGTCTTAGTGATCTTCATTAATCCTATTACCACTTTTAAGGTGACAGAAACCATTAAAAAAGCTACTACAGGCTGGAGCTGAGATCCAGGATATTTTCATGCAGTGAAATTGAGAAAATAAATGGTTTTAAATAAAAAAAGAATCGCTTTTTGTCAACAGGCCACCTGCCTGAATCCGGCAGGGAGTGCTCTGTGTGGCAAACTTACTAAACCTACTGAGTGAGCTTAAAGTCCAGGGACAAAAATGATTTGCTCCAAGCATTGAGGGGGCAACTGGGGCATGAGTGCAAGCTTATGCGGGTTCTTGGCATCAAGACACCAGGACGCCCGCAGAACTTGGCTTGGGACCAGAACCATCCCCGTTATCCTTGGGGGGCTGCTTCGACTCGTCTTCCCCCATGAGGCGAATGTTGTGCTTCTCGCGATATTCGTTCAGCTCTCTCCCCTTTGCCTGCAGCTGTGTGCTTAGGGTTTCAATGATTTTGTTAATCTGCAACATGGTTAGAAATTGAGACATTAGCTCGTCAGGCCGTGACAGAGACAAGAGACACTTCCTATGTCCCCCTTCCCTGTGTCTGCCGAGAGAGGCCACACTTAAAACGCATTCTTATTTTACATGCAGGTCTAATGTCTAAATTTCCTTCCTACAGAGCGGCTGTAGGCAGTGCTTCCTATAAAAAATAACATAAATGAAGACAAAACATGCAAAACAACTCAAAAAGAGAAGCTGGCAGTTAAAGGAATAGCAAACGATTGAGCATTTGGCAGACAAGGGACACGAGAGCGCCGACAGACTGTCTTGAGCAGACACGAGACCCGGAGCCAGTTTTAGTTAAACACTTTCTGAAAGCTCATCTATATCACAGAGAACAGAACGCCATTCCTTCTCCATAAATCATGCCCGATGCAGCTGCCGCATTTACCACCCTATTCACAGTCTCCTAAACGTGGAAGCACATGGGGCATTCATCTCAATCATGTCGCATCCGGGTATATCACGGGCATCGTAACGCCCTCTCGGAGCACATTATAGCTTGAAAGGAAAACGTTCACAGCATTACCTGCTCCTTGTTGTTCTCCAAAGCTGGAAGGACTTCCTTCACGGTGCGTTCCACCAGCACACCGCCCACCATGCGGTAACACTTTCTGCTCTGATCCACATCCTTCAGGGTATCGATAACCAACCTAAAGGACGAGACGGGTCATTAATCACAGATCCCACCGTGCGTGCGTGCACAGGGGCTCGCCACCGGACGGCTTCCACCCCTTACGTGCCCGTTTATTAAGATCCCGCCGTGGACTGTTTAGTAGAACTGCGTCACCCCCTAAACCTCTAATAAAACCTTTAAACCCCAAGGCGAAAGCCATTAGCACTCACGTGTGCTCGTTCAGCTCCATCTCCAGCTCGGCAGCCTTGGAGGCCAAGCCTCTCTGCTCTTGGCGCAGGCGATTGAATCCGGCCACGACCTAAAGAGTCAGAAAACAAAAGAAATCAGCGCCGGAAGGTAACCGCGCATGCTTCATATAACAGAGTACGCGTGAGCGGCTCCCAAACGATAAGCCTGAATATAAGACCCCCCCACACTTTAATCGGCGTCTCTTTCGCCGGGTTCCATTAATTTGAGCTCGGTTTCCGCCATAAGTTCTTTATATTTTTGTATGAGTTGCTTTAATGTTTTTTGTTTTGGGGCTGCCCCATGTAACGCGACGGATTTCGCTCGGTGTATTTTAGATGTGTAAATATCTGAGGTGCCGCTGAGAGAACGGAGCCGGGTGTTCAGTGCAGAACCGTCTCTGACTGGCGACAGATTAGCGCCCTGACTAGTGATAGGACTGATGTATTACATCACGTGGTCTCTCTACCCGTCGCTGTCATATTATATTAGGGCGGCCTCTCTACCCGTCGCTGTCATATTATATTAGGGTGTCTCTACCCATGGCTGCCGTATTGTATCGGGGGGGTCTTTACCCATTGCTGCTGTATTATATTGGGGCAGTCTCTTTATCCATTGATGCCATATCATATAGGGGGTCTCTTTATCCATTGCTGTTGTATTATATTGGGACAGTCTCTTTATTCATTGCTGCCGTGTTATATTAGGGCAGTCTCTTTATCCATTGATGCCATATCATATAGGAGGTCTCTTTATCCATTGCTGTTGTATTATATTGGGACAGTCTCTTTATTCGTTGCTGCCGTGTTATATTGAGGCGGTCTCTCTATCCATTTCTGACTGAACTTGAGGAACTATTTGTACCGAGAGGAGCTCGCTGACCATGCGCGGGAACACCTCGTACACGGACACACTTTCTACCAGAGCAGCTCCGTGACATGCAAACCTCATTGGGTCTAGACACGAGGTCTGTTCCCAATGTGGCTCACGAAGACACAGTACCCGGGGCTGAGGGCTTGGCTTATTATACAGGGGTATTTTAATAAATAAATGCCCCGGGTCAGAGGACTCCCCCTCCCGGGTACCTGCTCGGCTGCCGCCTGTTTCGCCGCCGCTGTGGACGCCATATCCCTTCACTCGACTTCCCTCAGAAGCTACTGTAAAGCGGAAGCTTTCCTTTCGTGAGCTAACTTCCGGTCGGAATACCAGCTGCCATCTTTAGCGAGGGCACCGCGGATGCCAGGAAGCTGGGAGTGGGTGATGCGAGCCGGTCGCGTCCTCATCGGCGGGCTCGGGTAAGTGACGTCACTAGGAGACACGCTGCACATCTACGTAGTGCTACACACTCATTTGCCCTTACATGTATGTACACAGACATGTAACACCGCGTATGGCTCATGCCTGGCCCAAGCCTCATCACAAATCACAAACATGCCACAGACAGTAAGGATGCCCGTGAGGACCAAAATTATTTAAAGGGCTTCCTTAGTCGTATGACATTGTACATGCTGTATTTGGGAACTATGGAACCGAAGTCCCATCTGGATTAAATTGGGAGCGGATTACCAACCAGTAGTAGGCGCCTGACACCCATGTTTACATACATTAACATGCAAACATGTTTCGCGGTCTGCGCTTTAGCCCGCCGTTAATGACGAGGGGTTGGGGAATAACTAACCGGCAGGAGATGAAGTCTTTAACTTTGTTAATTATTAAAACTAGTTGGTTATTTGCCTGCGTCGGCATATTCCTGCCGGGACTCACCGCTAAAAATTAAATTAAGGGTAAAAAGTTATAAAAGAGCCAAGTTGGTTGTCTTGGTGGCCGTGACTTCCAGTTACCCCTCACTCTGTAAGTCTTAACCATTTTGTACTCTTTGAAGGATTAGAAAAATGTCCTCCTTGCCGGGTGACCTCAGGCCTCTGATCGCGGTTTGCCAGATGACCTCAACGTCCGACAAAGAGAAGAACTTCTCCGCCTGCTCGGGACTCATCCTGGAAGCGGCTTCCCGTAAGGCCAGCATGGTGTTCCTCCCCGAAGCCTTTGACTACATTTGTGGCAACACGGAGGAGACGCTGAGCTTGGCTGAGACTCTGGAAGGGGTCACCATTCAACGTTACTCCAGCCTTGCGAGGTGCAGTGACGGCCAGGAGTGTGAGTGGACGTTGTGGTATTGAATTCTCTGTCTTTCGCTATTGATAACCCGGTACGTGTCCGTTTTACAGGGAGTGCGACGTCTGGCTGTCTCTGGGGGGATTTCACGAGAAAGGACCTTGTTGGGACACAAAGATTTCCAACTCTCACCTGGTTCTGGACAATACAGGTAGAATGAGATCACTGCGAGGGATCCATCCGCTGCTATGGTTGTTATTGACGACTTTACATGCTTACACTATATTTACAATATTTATTCCTCCCTCCTGGGGAGATCATCGATATCATGCCTTCTTAAGCCCGTACGACCGACGTTGATTCTTCTATGCTGAGTTGTCCTTCATATGTCTTTGCCGTGTGGCTTCAGCGTCCTTAGGTCTCTCGATTACTCCGTTTGACCAGGTCGCATTGTATCGGTGTACCGCAAAGCCCACCTGTTTGATGTAGATCTGCAGAGCGGGGTGTCATTGAAAGAAAGCAAGTACACGATCCCCGGAGCGGGGTTGATTCCCCCCGTCAGCACCCCGGCTGGCAAGGTGAGCTTGAAAACTGGCTTTAACTGATAAAACACGTGCTTGCATGGTTGGGTAAACCAACTCTTCTTTTCTAGGTCGGTTTAGGGGTCTGCTATGATTTACGCTTCCCAGAAATGGCCTTAGCGCTAAGCCAGGAGGGGGCAGAGCTTCTGACGTACCCTTCAGCTTTCACCGTCACCACTGGACTCGCTCATTGGGAGGTCAGCATCTCCTACTCCATCGCATTGCCGGCAGACGGTTTTTGGGAGTTGCAAGGCGGGTGGGCACGGCTAAACGGTAGTCTGACCCAAATGTTATGTCGGGCTTTATATGGGGTCAAATATATCTGTAAGCCGTGGTGTCCTTGGCTATTATCCCAGCCGTGCCGGCACGTCAGAAGGTATCAAGCTCTGATCCCTGGGGGCTAACACCACAGATTTTAAATGAAGAAAAATTGCAATAACTGACCATAATCAACTTATGTCACGTTCCTAAATGCAGCCGAGGACACGGCCAGGTAATGCATCCGTCATCTCTTCTCCTTTCCAGGTGCTACTAAGAGCTCGAGCCATAGAGAACCAGTGTTACGTTGTTGCAGCCGCGCAAACAGGCAGTCACAATCCGAAGCGATCCTCGTACGGCCATGCCATGGTTGTGGACCCGTGGGGCTTGGTCGTGGCGCAGTGCCAGGAGGGAGTCGGGCTGTGCTATGCCGAAATCAACCTGCAGTACCTCAGCCGCCTGCGCACGGAGATGCCGGTACAGAACCACCGGCGACCCGACTTATACGGCAAAATCGCCATGAAGCCGACAGTCTGATAAGGGGATGACCGGCGGAAGAGACCTGGATCTGAAAAGTTACCGTTATGTCCATGTACAGCGAAATCTATTTCTGGTGTGAAAAGGGACCGTGTTGGACAAAAAAAAACCAAACAAACACATTTGTAACGGTTATTGGTTGTGTTCCAGATTTTTGAATCTATGCAAACAAACAAAATATGTTGTGATAATTAATATTTTACAAATATTTCTAATAAAGTCTAATAAATAAACGAACCTGGATCGATGGAACGGAATCAATGAATCAGGGTCAATTTCGGATGGAGAATCGGACGCCAAATTACTTTCGAGATAGACAGCTGCCCAGCGTACGGCCGAGCGACTTGGCATAATTATGGCCCTCAAGGGCCTGGACGGACACCCCCAGTTCCATATTGTAAAACTAAAAAAAAAGACGACCACGGCAAACAATAAGGCCAGATCCTTCTTCAGATAGCCACGGCTTCTGACATTTTATTTGGAGTTGAACATTTAGAACTTACCAACTGCTCAGAGCAACACGTTTTTCCCCAAAAAAAAACAAAAACAAAAAATGCGTAATATAAACTTTTTATGGATATCCTAAGACACAAGAAGAGCGGCCCGATATCGGAGAAGCCGATCGTCGGTACAAATACTTCTCCTAAAGCAGCCAACGGGGAAGGAGGAGGATTAAACGAAGTTAACACTGACAGAGACACGCGGTCTGAGGTCGGACAAACACGTTAAATCTCTCTACGGAAAATAAAACGCACCGTTAGGTCGACATCCGCTTTCTGCACAGAACCTGGACGTAACAAACGAATCAGTTCAATTTCTCCACGAGGACAATATTTCCTGATTATTATTATTATTATGTAGTTCCGAACATACGCCGCGCTGCGTCAGGATTACAGCAACAAGGGGTGAACATTTATAAGTGCCCGAAGTTGTAGAGGATTTGGGGAGGGAAAAAAAAATGAAAGGTTCTAGGGAGACGACATGTTGAAAATGTAAACAGCTTTTTTTTTTTCTTTACCCTTAAAAACAAAAATATGGATCATTATTTTAGCACTGCATTCTTAATTTATGTTCTTAAGAACCGGTATGGCTCGAGGCAAAAAAATGTTCTATGCTTATGGCCAAAAGAAATAAAAAAAAATTAAATATATGAAAAAAAACCACCGTCATTGTCATAAAACTGTCCTTTCTGACCAATGTAGCGGATGTTAAACTATTCACAGCAATGATAAATATGAGGTTATAGGGTATTAAGGCAATCCTGCATTGCTAATTATTTTTTTCCCCCACACTGGGGGGAAAAAAAAAAAAAAAGTTAAAAACATAAAAAATATTCAAAAAAATTGCAATTGGCCACCAGCATGTGACTTTCACCCTCGTCAGTCCGCTTAGAACATTTTTTTTTTTGTGATTTTTGTATTTTTTTTTTTTTCCCTACAGTGTTCTGTCCACCATTGAAGAGGAAAGAAAAAAAAAAAAAAGACTTAGCACCGCAATTTTTGCAAAATCCAGCTTCTGGGGGTCACGATGTTCATGAATCTTTGATATCACAAAGTAGAAAAGGGAAAAAAAAAAAAAAAAAAAAAAAAAATGCACGTTGAAGAACTAACTTTTCTAGAGAAGTCAGAGAAAGCTGTGATTATATAAATCTATAGGTACGGACACGCGTACTGCCTGCGCGGATCTGCACCTATACCTATACGTGTCTTAAAGGCGTAGCGTATTAACAGCTTGGTCGACCAGTCTACTCCTCACTTTCACAGGCCTGGAGGCAACAAGAGTGCTAACCTCATATATAGATATTTATATATATTTATATATTTGTGTGTGTGTTTTTTTTGTTTTTTTTCTTTTTTAAACTTTTTAATTATATATATAAAAAAGTACTCAAAAATAATAGGGATAAGGGGAGGGGGGGGGGGGGGCAAGGTGGAGAGCCGCGCTCGCCAAGTAGGGGTTAAGTCAAAAGATCCGAACCTGGCTTAGCGGACGCGGCTTAAAGTGTTTGGGTCACAGAGCGCTCTGCATCATCAAGTTCCGAAGTAATTTCTGCCTCCCGATCTCGTAGTCTTCCTCGTCCACGTTGACCAGCAGTTTGATGGCTTCGTGACCCACGGCTTGCTTTAGAGAGTCCGTAATGAAGACGCCTTTAAGAGCTTCTAACAAGGAACCGTTTATGTAGTCTCGCCAGAACGCGTCCAGGTACGTGAGCTCCGAGAATTTGATGTCGCAGATTATGGAGCCGAGGTCCCTGGATTTTAAGATGGTGTTGGCCTGGTTGAAACGTTCAAATTGTCTTTCTAAAGGGTCCTGCTTGTTGGAGAACACGTTTCCTTGAAGCGCTGTCTCGTGCTGACAGTATTCTGCCCGTACCCGTAGGCGGATGTCTAAGGAGTAAAGAGAATGTCAGCCCTTGGGACAAATCCACTTCAACAGCAGAGGGAGAATAACGACGTGCATGTAGGAGTGTGTCTGAATACAGGTACAAGTATTGTATATGCCAAGTTAGCAGATCTATCGACCAATCCAACCAGGGCAAACACACAGAGGGTTAAGAAAGCCTTACTTCGCTAAGAGGGTGGTAGTGAAATGGAACTGCCTCCCAGCAGAAGTGGTAGAGGGTAATACAGTGAGGGGATGTAAAGATGCATGGGACAGGCATACGGCTCCTGAATCGAAAATTACGCCATCGACTGATCAAGGTTTGAGCCTTTACAGCAAAGAGAATGGGCAAATAGATGGGCTGATCGGCGGGCAGGCTCCAGGTTTCTATCTTTCTGAGCAGGCTGGTGCAGGAACTATTAAACATCCCATATTCTGCCCGAGAGGGGAACGCATTTCAGTTATCAGAGGCCTGGCCTCCAACCAGCTCCGATGGACACCTACCGCATGTCTGCTTCTCCTTGGGATCGGGCGTGATGGACTTCCTCCTTTTCCTTTGGCTACTTAGCGAGGGTCTTCCGCGGCCCGGCCTCTTAGTGCAGATCTGGTGCCCGGTGGGAGGGGGACACACCATGGGGTGTTGAGGAGGTGCTGAGGGTGGAGAGAAGGCAGGGTGTATAAATCGACACTGGCAGTAGCTCAATAAACCGACAGAGCCCCATTCCTTTCCTTACCTGGGGTGCGAGGGTGCTCGATGCTGGACTCCGAGCTGCTCATCGTCCGCGGCGTGACGTAGTGAATGGAAGTCTCCTCAAGGTACTTGTCGACCAGGTCCGGACACACTAGGTGGAGAACGGTAACAATGATCAGTCATTCTTAGGCGCTCCATACCCTTTACACGTCTCGCCCCCTCCATGAATGACCATTGCCCGGTACGCCCCCCATCCAAGCGGCCGATCCTCCAAACTTGGATGAAGAACGCACTCCTTTCCAACATTACAGCGCTATAGACATTCTCTGTGCTGTATGGGCACCAGGCAGGATTGCCCCATATCCACACTTCGATTTGTCCCCATCATCGGGCAGATGACCCCTTTAACAAGACAGAGCACCCCGGTACAGACGGTATTAACGCAAACACCAATCTCAACCTCCAAACAAGTCCGCCAAACAGCAGGTCAAGATTGTCCCTCTGGGACCCCCACGTCCACCGGGACCGAGCAAACATTTGTTGTTTGTGTAAGTCAAATTGTTATGTTATATACTACTTATTATGTCCTGTCTACCCATTCTACGGAATGTTACAGCGCTATACAAAACAATAAATAATAATATTATATAATAATAATCAGACGACAACTACCCTCCTACCCCAATAACGCGAAATCACAACTCTACAGCGAATGCTTTCCCCATGTGACTATTTCCCGAATAGAGTGAACATACTAATATATATATATATATATATATATATATACACATCTTTAATGAAAAAACCCTATAAAAAAAATATGATTTTTGTTCCCTTCTCCCCGATTCTTTTGCAAGGCGGGTCAAAGATTAAAAGTGAAAATAGAGGAATGGCCGCTGCTCAATACCTTTCCTTCTCTCCCAACTCATCTGGCAGCGACACCTTTGCGGAGAGATCATCACCGCAGGTCTATAGAAAAGGCCAGCTTGAAGCTGCAGCTTTGATCCATACAAACCAGCGTCGATAGAAGAAGCCAAATATTTGATAATAGTTAACATTGTTCGCATAATTAACTCATTGGTTACCCTGCCGACGCGCTGGTAGGTCCACAAAAGGCGAGGCAAGGTGTCTCTTAGGATATACCGGTACGTCGAGCCGGTAGGTACTAAAAATCCTCGGTGCTGAAGGGGTTAAACATGACAGAATGTGACATCCCTGAACGCAGCCATTGCATGCACGATAATGAATAAGGTCGGCGAGTGTCCTCTACATGGAGGTGTTCAGGAGAAAGCATTTGCTCCCTTTCCCCACCCCTCAACTACGCCAAAAAAGACCCCCCTATGTCGCACATGCGCAGAAAGCGCTCCCACCGATAGCAGCCGGCGCAGACCAAACTAGCTCTGGAGCTGCAGCTTCACCTGCACATGAGATCACTTAGAAAGTACTTTCACACACGGTGGGGGGGGGGGGGCTGGGGTTACCCTGGGGGTATCCCTTTAAACTGACCTGCCTTCCTCCTCTTGAGCGTGACGTACGGAAGCAGATCATGCCGGGTGATTATTCTGAGCAGCTGATGCACCTGCCGGAAATTCGTCTCGTCGCAGCGGCCCTGCCTTTCCAAAGCCAGCAAAAAGTCCCTGCCGCTGCGGATCATCCCCCTCTCGTAATCGTCTATAACGTCCACAAAGAGAAAGGAGAGGACCCGCACGTCTCTGTGCGTCAAGTGCGTCCCCACAACGTCAAACATGCGGTGGAGGCTGTACAATCCGTGCGCTCTGTCCCCGTTCTCCTCCGGCCAGGCCTGATCTCTTCTCCGTTTGAGGTGGGCCATCTCGCGGGGGGAGTCGATGAACGGGCCAGCTGCTCCTGCGTACCCGGCCCAATTTCAATGTAACGGACTTGTCCTCGGACGAAACCGGCTGTGGGAAAGGAAGAAAGGAGAATAAATGAGAACAGAAGAAGGAAGCACGCGGCATTCCGTCAGAACGATAGAGTAACGAACCCCAAACCCCACAAACAATGAGTACTAGTTCCGACGCGGGCGGACGCGGGGTTAAGACGCTCCGATCGAGGTCAAGCTGTAATCTGCTTTACTTCGGGACGAGCCTCGAGCGGTATGAAGAGTCCCCAGACACACGGATTAAACCCGCTCGCCCGTCCCTTCCAACAAAGCGTGCGCTGCTCTTTATGAATCGCATCTGTCTGCACGGAGTCACAAACACATCACGGGACCCAAATCTCCAGCGTTAGAGCCAGCTTCTAACTGGAGGGGTGGTAGATAAGTGGAACATCCTTCCAGCAGAGGTGGTAGAGGGTGATACAGTTAGGGTATTAAACATGCATGGGATAGACATACGGCTCCTGAATCTAAGACGAGACCAACCACTGATTAAGGTTTGAGTCTTTATAGACCAAATGGATCTGACCTGCCGGCGGCTTCCAAGTTTCTAATTGTACATTTTTGGATCCAGAAGGACCCAAATTCCTAGATTTTGACACTCAACGAGAGGCGGCGGGCACCGAGGAGAGAGAGAGGCTCAGCGAGAGGCGGCGGGCACCGAGGAGAGAGAGAGGCTCAGCGAGAGGTGGCGGGCACCGAGGAGAGAGAGAGGCTCAGCGAGAGGCGGCGGGCACCGCGGAGAGAGAGAGGCTTAGCGAGAGGCGGCGGGCACCGCGGAGAGAGAAAGGCTCAGCGTGAGGTGGCGGGCACCGAGGAGAGAGGCTCAGCGAGAGGCGGCGGGCACCGAGGAGAGAGGCTCAGCGAGAGGCGGCGGGCACCGCGGAGAGAGAGAGAGGCTCAGCGAGAGGCGGCGGGCACCGAGGAGAGAGAGGCTCAGCGAGAGGCGGCGGGCACCGAGGAGAGAGAGAGGCTAAGCGAGAGGCGGCGGGCACCGAGGAGAGAGAGAGAGAGGCTCAGTGAAAGCCGGCGGGCACCAGGGTGGGTCTAGCAAGAATGGGGGGGCTGGTCAGGGCGCACACGCAACAAGAAGCAGTGGGCACCAGGGGCAGGAATGGGGCACATAGAGCAGGCATAATAAAGGAGTGGAATCAGGTAGAGGGGTCTGGTAGTTTCAGGGTGGCGCTTTGGGGGCACAGGGGGTAGTTTCAGGCTGAGGCATTAGGCGCGGGGAGCAGGTGGGTAAAGCACAGTCACAGCAATGCCCTAGGAGCGCAGTATAGGGCTATGGGGGGGGGCAATAAGCCCTCCATATAGACAGGGAGGTTTAGGCCCATATTGATGGGGGAGGGGCGGCTTATAAACAAGGGTAAAACAAGCACAAGGAAGGGGTATGTGCACAGAGGGCTAGGCATGGAGCAGACGGGCGAAGGGGGTAACAAGTCTCAGGGTGGGGGCAGGCTTCTCTGAAAGTACCCAGGTAGGGGCACAGGTTTAGGAATGGGGTGCACAGATTCAGATGAGCTTTGTCTCCCTCGCCCTCCTTCTTACCCCTACTGGGGGCAGCTGTTGTCACTCAGACTAAGGCCTTTTCTGCCCTCAGGACGGAGAATACATTAGGGATCCGTCAGCTTCTCTATCAGCAGTACAGGGAGACGGGAACATCCGGGCACCGCTGCCGGGGTGGAGAGGAAGAACCACGGGAAGAGGAGGAGCTCGGGATAGGGAACTGAACCTTTCCGGCACCCGTAGCTTGGCTTCAGCACCATAGAGAAAACGGATCCACGGGCGCCATCTTGGGGAAGGGAGACGTTGCTTCACGCCTATGGCTATGAACGGCCGAGGCGGCCATGCTTGTTAAGGGCACACTGGCAGGGCAATGGGTGCAATATTGGGGTGTATTTCAAAATAAAGAATTTTCTTTTTTTTGTTTTATTTTATTCTTTGAGAAACAAGCGAACACTAAAAAACCACAACTTATATTATAAAATATTCTCTTAAATTCAAGAAAAAACACTTTGCCAATAGGCAGTCTCCAGCACTATAGTCACAAAGAATTAAAATGTATTTCATTTCACCTTCACAGTCCGGCGATGTCTCCGGTTCCTCGGCTTTCCTTGAATTCCAAGCTTTTCTGTGTTTTATAATTGCGTCTATTATTCCAAATCTGCTAGATAAACTAAAACGGCACTGGGTTTCATACAAAGGCCCCCCCCCCCTCCATCGCTACATAAATCGATAAGTAATAATCACCAGGACAGCGTGCTGAGCTCCATTATCTTCGGGGGACTTGAGCAGTGACCCTCTCACCCGATTCTTCTTCGCATAATGTTTCCTACGTTACCTTTTTGTGTATCATAAGACAGCAGGTGACCCCAAAAGCTCACAATCTACTTCTTTCCACCAGCATAGTTTTGATTTAGGATTTGACCTTGTGTGCCTGGCACGTGTGCTAATAAAAGCATCAGGGCAAAGCTAGGAACCGACCTGGTTTGCTTTATATATACAAATAAAAAACGATGCCCCTCTTTTCTAGGAGCTCAGAATGTTTGCTGGGTATGAGGGAATCGCCGGGTTCTATAGCCCTAAAAGCCCCGATAATGTGTATAAGAACAGCAGGGAATTCAATCATTCCCCTAAATGAATTTTTTATTGAAATATTTATATTAAACTACGTCATTTAACACAATATGTCGTGAGACGCATCACAGAAGCGAAGTATCCAGCAGGAGGGCGCAAAGTACTGCCGCTTATACCCAAGGAAGCCCACTTAGATGATTGAGAGTCCCAAAGCTGCGCATGCCAAGACCCACAGCACGTATTTAAGGTCACGGCCTCCAGGTGTTGCTGTTTCCACAGTTCTCCAAACCCATGGCCAAGATAGGAATGGCAGGAGATATGATCCCCCAGAGTCCACCCCAAATTTTATTAAAAGTTTCTTCCATTTATAGGGATCTATAAAGCGGGATCACTCGATCTCTGTGTCCTCCTGAAGACCCGCTCTATAGAACTGATCACAACACTAACGGAGAGCACAGACAAGCCCATCATTAAGCATTGGGGACCAATAGACGAGCAAATAAAAGCATTTAATTTTACTTGAGAAAACAGACACATTACCAAAAAAAAAAAAAAAAGTGTACCGCTATCCGAGCGATGGAAATACTCCTCTGCGGAGCTCGGGTCACTGGTCACCCCGAGCAGATGTTAAGGAGTCAGTTTCTCATACGCTGTGCAAACCAAAGGGTTAAGCTTATTGACGCAGATTCCTCCGCCTTCAGCAATAATTTTTATATGGATAAAAAAAAATGTTTTACGAAACAAGCAAATGATAACTATATTCCTTTCAGAGATAATATACAGACTCCGCACATCTGGGCATTAAAGCGTAAAACGTTTCCCACAGAGGGAAGACGAGGCTGTCATGTGAGCCAGAGCCAAACGTAAGCATATTTAAACACTATGTGGCACGTAGGGGGTTAATTCACCGTGGATCTTGCATGTCCCGCTTGTGAACACGCAAGCGCGTCAGACATCTCTTAATGCACAGATCCAGCTCGGTGGAATCTGGTCTGTGCCAGCGATCCCTACAAACAAACAAAACATTCTACGCCGAAGGGTTAACGGGGACAGCTGAAGACGTAAGCAGGCTTTGCAATGAGCTCCGACTCGAGACGTTTTGGTGATCAAACACAGAAGCAGCAGCGGGGTAGATTCGCTAAAGTCGGGGTTTAGGGTGTTGAAGCTGGAGACCATTTAAGAGCCGCTCAGCCCTTTGTCCTCAGGGTTACCGGCGTCCATTCGCTTCAAGTTGAGTTTTTCATACGTTGCCTTCTCCACGGGGCCCAGACCCTGCGCGGGATCAGGAGACACAAACGTATTAGAGCTAAGGGCCGGCTGACGGGCTGCCCCTTATCCAAAAGACCCCCAGACTAACCAAACAGGCTCAACCAACCCCGGATTTTACATTATTCCACTGACTATCACAGCGCTACGGAACCTGCTGGCGCTATAGAGATAAATGTAACGAAACGTACCATCAAACATACCTGCAAACTGGCTTAATGTCTAGGGACTGGCCACCAATTGATGATTGATTGTAAATAAAACTGCAAGTACCACTTTTTGCTGCCGGCTGCTCTTATTTGGGGCATCTGACCTCTGCCCCGCCAGGACAGGGTAAGGAGAGATGGGGCAAGTGACTAAATTCTGCTAGAACGTGTGATGTTTGTTAGACTTGTACTTATTATGATATGGGAGGGATACTCACGGTGTATACACCTTCACTTGCTCCTTTCTGCAAGAAAAAAAGGAAAAAAAATATAGAAATATTTTATTAAATACCCCCCCCCGCACACACACACTGTTTAAATGTGGGTAATATTTCAATATTTTATATATATAAAAAAAATTACATATAGCTAAAAAAAAAAAAAAAAAGGCTCTACCACTTCTGCTGGGAAGCAGTTGCATTTAACCCCCACCCTCTCAGTAAAAGTAAACTTTTTTTTTTTTACAATATGCATGAGATTGCATACAGAACAAACGTGAAATGAGGAATTTGCTCGCACATCAGACGTAGGTGCGATCAGAGGAATAAATGCAAGCACCGAAGCCACGGAAGTCTCCGATAAAGATAGCACTTTTGCAGAATAATGTGATGGGGGGGAAGTGGTCACTCGGCTCCCGTCACTTAAATAGCGAGTTCTGCTTTCGTTGCGCAGATAATGCTGACCTTACGAATCTCACAGCAGGAAGGAAAAACGCCCCCCAAAAATGGGACGTTAAGAGGCTTCTGTTACGGTTACTGGTCTATAAATGCGATTTTTTACAAAAATTTAATTTCTCAATTTTAGCATTTAAAAAAACAAAAAAAATCTCCGCTCTGCATGTTGGGCTGTCTCAAGGACAAGAGAAGACCGTTCCAACAGTGGCCCCCAGAGTACCCCGAGGTTCTACTCATCGAATACGTTGCCGCGGAAGACCTCTTTTCATTGTTCTTCACACGTCCAAGAAGGTGCGAGGGTTAAGAAGGAGTCCATTATTGGCTCTTACCTTGGATTCTACGCCCCCCGCTCCCATGCTGATCTCGCTGTAGATTTGCGCTTCAGGATGTTTGATACGCTACGTAGTAAAGGAGACAAGAAGGCACCTTAAATACCCTGGGGTATAAAGTGTGTATAACAATATGATCCACCATGGATATGTCGCAGGGTGATTGGGAACCTGGCACGGGACAATATCACCAGAGACTGTCATTGAGAGGAATAATAGGACTCTGACCCAGTATAATGGCAGAGCCTGTCCCAAGGAGCTTACAGTCTAGCGGTATAATGGGAGACCCTGTCCCAAGGAGCTTACAGTCTAGCGGTATAATGGGAGACCCTGTCCCAAGGAGCTTACAGTCTAGCGGTATAATGGGAGACCCTGTCCCAAGGAGCTTACAGTCTAGCGGTATAATGGGAGACCCTGTCCCAAGGAGCTTACAGTCTAGCAGTATAATGGGAGACCCTGTCCCAAGGAGCTTACAGTCTAGCAGTATAATGGCAGACCCTGTCCCAAAGAGCTTACAGTCTAGCGGTATAATGGGAGACCCTGTCCCAAGGAGCTTACAGTCTAGCGGTATAATGGCAGACCCTGTCCCAAGGAGCTTACAGTCTAGCGGTATAATGGGAGACCCTGTCCCAAGGAGCTTACAGTCTAGCAGTATAATGGGAGACCCTGTCCCAAGGAGCTTACAGTCTAGCGGTATAATGGCAGACCCTGTCCCAAAGAGCTTACAGTCTAGCGGTATAATGGGAGACCCTGTCCCAAGGAGCTTACAGTCTAGCGGTATAATGGCAGACCCTGTCCCAAGGAGCTTACAGTCTAGCGGTATAATGGGAGACCCTGTCCCAAGGAGCTTACAGTCTAGCGGTATAATGGCAGACCCTGTCCCAAGGAGCTTACAGTCTAGCGGTATAATGGCAGACCCTGTCCCAAGGAGCTTACAGTCTAGCGGTATAATGGCAGACCCTGTCCCAAGGAGCTTACAGTCTAGCGGTATAATGGGAGACCCTGTCCCAAGGAGCTTACAGTCTAGCAGTATAATGGCAGACTGTCCCAAGGAGCTTACAGTCTAGCGGTATAATGGGAGACCCTGTCCCAAGGAGCTTACAGTCTAGCGGTATAATGGGAGACCCTGTCCCAAGGAGCTTACAGTCTAGCGGTATAATGGGAGACCCTGTCCCAAGGAGCTTACAGTCTAGCGGTATAATGGGAGACCCTGTCCCAAGGAGCTTGAAAAGTGGGGGATCAAACAAACTGTCTCAAGATGATCCCAAAGCAATGAAATGTGTAGTGCGCCAGTGGTTAATACCTCGTACAAAGCAGCTCTCTCACTTTCCTTCTTTGTTTTTATCTGCAGAGGGAGACATCACAGAAGACCTTTTCAATCATCTCATATAAAGATAAACTTGCAGGGTCCTAATCAAAGAATGCAGCGTGTTTACAATGAAGCCATATGCATTCACATGAGGCACACGGCTGTACCCTTCATACGAACACACAGGCCACTGCCGGCAGACTCTCCAGCTGAACCCGCCAGGCTAGGAACTGCCTTAGAGTCAACCTAGAGACGCAGCAAATGCCCCCCAAATTGAGCATTAGGGAAAACCCATAATGGGCACTGTTTTAGCACTTTAATCTTGTAGCGCTCTCGCTATATTATATATATATATATACATATATACATACATACATAATTAATGTATCCACGGATGTTGAGAAAGCTTTCCCATGGGAAAGTCTAGTTAAATGGATACTCCAGCCATCACATAAACTTTAGTGCATATGACAGCCGAGAGGTCTCTTGAAATCATTTGTGAAGCCCCCTCTAAATGCATGGGGGGTATTCTGCCGAAATCTACCAAATAAATACGTTACGCACGGCAAAGCCCACCATACTCGTGAGGAAAGACGTGTGCAGACCACCGGAAACGTTATGTTGTAATGCTTTATCCTCACCTTGAGGTGGCAGTAGAGCACCGTCAGGATAAGACCATAGAGGAAAAGGAGAGCATCCAATATATAACAAGTCTCCGGCTCCTGTAAGGCAGCTACTCCCAGCGAATAAAGAAAAAAAATATATTAATATACTATAATAATCATTACAAAATATAAATGGGCATTCGACATATATATTCAAGGAAACTGTCAGCTACGTGTTTAAAATGATTTTACGGTTGCTATGCAGCGCAAGGTTGCAGACATCGAATATATCGTTATTTTGAGTATTTTTTTAAATATATTTAAACATTTGGCATGTATTATATGCTAAAAATTGTTTATATTTTTGTCTTAAATTTATTATTGTATTTTTGAAAAAAAAAAAAAAAAAAAAAAAGTTATTTTAGTTCCTATTTTTATCTACTTTGGGTTTCTACAGAAAACAGAACAGACGCTACGGCAGAGACTACACAGCATGATATAACGCAACTCATTGTCTAGAAAAGGATTTTTTATGTTTCTTATTGGAATAATCCATTTTAATACATTAAGATGCAGCCATCTGCCGGGAGCCATGGCAACCGTGACGGCTGCTCGGAAACATGGGATTGGCATGCGGCTCCTGAATCTAAGACGAGACCAACGACTCATTAAGGTTTGAGTCTTTACAGCAGGACAAATGGGCAGATTAGATTGGGGCCGAATGGGGCCGATCTAACGTCAGGGTCTTTTTTTTTTTTTTTTTCTTGGTTTTGGAAAGACGGAACGTCCAAATCTTAAGACCGTTGAACTTCATACAGAGAGACAGAATTTGCCGTCAGATCGTCCGTCCTTCGGCCCGTCTGTTTTTCCGCCCTGTAAAGACGCAAACCTCGATACCGGCTATTGGTCCGAAGAGGCACTCTAGAGGGTAACCCTAACCAATAAATAACTGAAAAGTGATTGTGTGATCTCTTAATTCACGTTGTTTAAATGACCCTGTACAGAAATAAAATTACACAGATAAATGGAAAAGGAGATCAAAAACAACAACATTTCATAAAAAATTTATTAAAATCAAATAGAATATACACAGTTATTCCCTAACACTATATATGTTAATTTGTCCCTCTACCCCATCTAAGGGAGAGAGACGCTGGGAACAAGTTGTTAGTTGTATATCTATACATATATACACACACATATATATATATACACACACACACACGTATTTAAGAACGCGCTGATAAATGGAGCTCGCGCCCTACTAAACCAAGACTAGGTCAATATAACTTCCTTTGGGTAACAACTCTATACGCGGTTCAAAAACACTACGTTTTGAACAGTGCAGTTCAAGGTTAATGTATAGAAGGAAAGAACGTTAGAAATATAATTAGGATTTTTCCCCAAGTCAATTCGTAGCTGAAGGTCATAGGAAATATCAGATAGGACATTTTAAGTGGCAATTAATCTGGAAAAATAGTTTGAGATTTTTTCCACCTCCAAAAAAAAATAAAAAAATTATTTTGTATTTATAGTTCATCTTCAAAAACTAGAACTTCGTTTAGCTACGCCATTTTATTATTTTTTTTAAAAAAATAAGTGATTTTCTTACCTGCCATTTGAACTCTTAGAAGACAGAGCGTCAGGAACGTGAGTTTTCGCATGGCTGTGGGTGAGCCGATGGCCAGTGTGCCGAATCCTAGGCGTCCGCTCTCACTCGCTCTTCTCAGAAGTCGCAGGTCCCCTGTCTGAGTGCCGCCGCTTATGTCCAAAACCACAGGAAGAGTGGTTTCGCCTTTACCCGGCCCCTATCTACTCATACCAAAATTCTCATAATGTTCCCTTTTAAACTTCTTTTGCAACACACGCTGCTGCAAGCCGAGAATGGACTTAAAGATTAAAGGCTTACTTCCCTCTTTCGCCAATTACAGAAAACCTCTTGGCACAAGTAATGACAAAAAAAAAATATATATATAAATATTGTGTCAATACGGGAAATACGATGCAAACGTAATGTGCCTTCCAGGGGAGCAGCCGTCCTCACTTCGGGTACGAGAGAGATCCCGCGAAGTTGCCGATTGTGGTTTGATTGGCACAAGCAGCCAGTTAGTCGTGAGAATCGCTGAACTACGGAGACAATGCTCTGGAGCTGGAGCTTCCCCCTAAAAAAAAAAATAAAAAGTACCGCCCAGAACATTAAACTGTCCCTTTAACAAACATTAGGACGAGAAGGAGAAGAGGGCCAAGCTCTTATGAGTTTGCGGGGGAAATCAAAGGGCTGCTTGAGCGAAGACAATTCGATTCTAGCGATGGGAATGCGGAGGTCATTGGCTGGAGAAGGTATTAGGAGGATAGATTGTAAGCTTCTTGGAATAGTTGGGGTTATTAGAGAGAGATGAAAAGTATAAGTAGGTAATAATCTTACAGATGGAGGCAGATAATTCCAGAGAACAGATGCAATAGGGGTGACTTCTTCCGGAACCGAAGTCATGGGAAATCTGAAGAGGATGGTTAGGAGAGAACATATAACAGACAACAACTGATATATAAGAGATGAACGTTACTTGTCTATTGAGCATTAAACAAAATTAAGCACCGACTTACTTCTGACGCCGTGGATAACTTAGACCCGGATTATTCTGGGGTTTCAGCATGAAAGCCAGTAAACCGCGCACAGGGCATAGTGATAATATAGCGTTAATGGAAAAATGAACCCTTACTTCCTGACGTTTTAGGCAGGGTTAAAGAACTACTCGTTTAAATTGCAGACAGGGTGGTCTCACAGCCGCCCGCGTTTCAAGCGTAGACTTTGGTGGCTGCAGGCCATTTGCGTGAAGTTTAGTATGCCCTGTAACATGGTAAAACTCAGTTATAAGAGGAAATACCGCATTTAATTGGAAGCATGAAACAGCAGAATCCGTTTATACACTCAGCACACAGACTCCCACGAATACAGTCATTCTCTGTTAGCTCATGGGATCAAGAATATCAGCGCCACAATGCCACATCGGATTAAGTCATTCCTTTGGTAAAGAGAGAATGAACTGCTAGCACTTAAATAGCCAAAGCAGAACACGCGTGTGAACCAATCTGATTGAGTGGTCATAAGAATGTATTACAAAAGAATGGGGGTATAGTCTTACCCTCATTAATGAAACAGCAAAGCCCTTATCACTCGGAAGGGGTATAATGAACTGGATATGCCCCGGCATGTTTTTCATGCAGCCCAGGTCTTGGCTGGGTTTGACCCTGGATTCATGAAATCATCAAGACTTCTGATGTCACCCAACATCAGTTTAAAAGGATGGTGGTTCTCATATCAGCCACCTGGGAAGCTGCTTCCTCTCTGGCACCAGTCGTTCCTTCCTCTAGCAACAAACTGTTTTCACACCGAGTCCTCCGCCAGTCCTGGGAGGTTCTGCTGCCCTTTTATTACGAATTTAGAAAACGTTTAAATAGCTAGTGCTGCCCTCTGGTGACCAGGCTGGAGAATAACTGCCCCACTAGCTCGGAACACAGAATAGTGACTCTTTAGGACGCCACTAGCTATTTACAGTTTACTTTGTATCTCCATGGGCCACAGACGGAGTTGTGGGTTACTTCACCCACTCCATTTGGCAAAGGCAGAAGAGCTCATGCTAAAGACATCAGGAATCCAGGAGAGTCCTTGCAGAACAGGGGCAGGATGCCATCCTCGTCTCTGGGCTGCCCCTAAATACCCACCTGCCTAGAAATCAGGACATTAAAATACAAACGTCATGCAGAGCATTCAACGCAGAATATGCACCCATCATTCAGAAAAAGTCGTAGCACGGACGGCCAAGAATACGCCCGATCCACAAATGCAGAGTAACACCTCTTATTCATTAACACAGACGGCGTCTGTAGACAAACCAGAGAATTTATTCTCAGCTCAAGACAAGTAATTACATGTTTAAATAAAACAGGCATGAAGTTTGTACTCTTGATAGTAAAGCCACATCAGGACACGCGTGTATTCAGGGGGATGGACCAAGGATCAAACAATCTCCTGCGCTTGCGGATTTATCGATCGACTTCTCCAAAGACAATATCCTGTGTTCCTGCAGCGAGTATAGGTTGAGAGTTCAATAAACACACAAGTACAGAGGATTACATACATTTTTAGTAAGAAAGGCTAGAAAACTCACCAATAATGGCAACCACATCAGCAAGCATGTGACCTTGTGACATCTTATCCAAGCCAGCCTGGAATGGAGAAGAGTGATTGTTATCTTAAACATTAAGGTATACGAGACAGCGTCTCTCCCACAACACCAATGTATATCAAACCAAAAGAACTTACCAAATGAGCAAATCCGGGGGCTTTAATTTTACAGCGATAGGGGCGACTGGTGCCATCAGAAACGAGGTAAACACCAAACTCACCCTGTTGGGAAATACATCTCATGAGTATGAGTTTACAAAACCCATCGGAGAGCATGTCGTCTTCAGTCTTAATATAGTATCTTTTGCCCCAGGTGCTGTAGATACTACTGCATGGGCATGGTGTCAGGTACCCTCCTTACCTTGGGAGCTTCTATGGCGGTGTAAGTAGATCCTGGGGGCACCTGGTAACCTTCGGTGTAAAGCTTGAAGTGATGGATCAGGGATTCCATGGAGCGCTGCAGTAAGAAGATATTGCATAAACATCTAAAATATATTTCATTAAATTTGCGACTAATGCAATCAATAAAAGCACAATAATCAAGACAAGACAACACATATGACATTGCTAGCTTAAACACAAGCTCATGGGCCCTCAGGCAAACTCACCTTCATCTCAGACCTCTTAGGGGGAGACACTTTGGCATCGTCGACCTTTATCTCTCCTTCGGGCATCTTGTTGAGAGACTGGAGGATAATGCGCAAAGACTGGCGCATCTCCTCCACCCGGCACAGATACCTAGTGGAGGAATCAAGGATCAGAAACGGACAGTGGCCGAGAGGCTGCGAAATAGTTCTAGTTTTACAGGAGCCACAAATCGGCTAATTTCATGTCAAACCCACCAAAGGACCCCTTCACCTCCGGCCATTCCATAACTGGCAGAGCCCTATCTGACCCTTGTGCCCAAATACAGGGTGCAGTCATCCCTTCTCTCGCCCTACACAAGAAGAGGAGCAGTCCTGCATAACCCAACGCCCAGTCACTCCATGTGGGCAGCCGTGTAGGCGCACACGGTTTCATTCCAACATACCTGTCATAACAATCTCCCTTGGAGCCGATAGGAATATCAAACTCCACCTGGTCATAAACGTCATAGGGCTGAGACTTCCTTAAATCCCACTTGATGCCGGATCCACGCAGCATCACCCCACTGACAGAAAGCAAGAGATTATTATTATTACTAAACAGAGATACCACTTCCCATGATACTCAAGTAACCAACGCCAGCGCACCATGGAAATGCAGTCCAAAGGCTAAACCTGTATTGCATCTCTACATGGAGTAGTAAAACGGAAGACTTTTTTCCAGCAGTTAAGTTGATAGTGAAAGGTGGTCAGTTTCATGAAAATATATTCTCAGCCCCAACCATAAAGGGGGTGGCATCGCTGATCAGAGACCTGACAAAGTGACATCGTTTGCGTTAACGTTACCTAAAGCCATAGTTCAGGGCATCCTCCGCGCTGATCACTCCTATATCCACAGTACGGTTCTTCCAGATACGATTATTTGTCAGCATCTGAGGGTCAAAGACATGAAGAAAGTGAGTGTGGCTTATGCTGCCAGGATGTGTAACACGGTGTCACCATACATTATACAGAAGTGCAGAGAGCGCTCGTTTGTGAACAATATCCTCCCCATTTCACGCCGTTTTAAACTCTTACATCTCCCAGATACTTTGTATTCTTATCTTATGCAGAAGAATCATTTCTCAAATCACTGCTCAAAACTTAATAATCAGGAAAAGCTTCACTTCGCTGTAAGTTCCTTGACCTAAATCTGAGTCTGTAACACCACAACTCACCTCCTCCACTTCATCAATCCGAAGGGAAAAGTTCTTAATAAATTCATAGATATCATCCATCAGACTCAAAGGCATGTCCTATGGAGGAAGGCAAAAAAAAAGAACCCTAAGCACTAGAAATTCAAGGAAAATACAGAATATTTCAGTGGAAAGAGTGACACCGATTCATTCTCCGATTCTATAACTACCCCTGCTACAGTACAAGACATCTACTGCCTTTACCTTCAAGCTGTACTTTCCACTATCCTAAAGCATCTATGCAATGAAAATAAAAATCTATATAAAATGGTTTTAAAAACATAAATTTTAACACCTCTGTTAAATAAAAGATCTATTAATTTTTGGTCGTTTGAAGCTCCTTACCTGATGCACTCCTCCTGGACGAACATAAGCTGCATGCATCCTGGCCCCCGAAACTCTCTCATAGAACTCAAACATCTAGGTGGAAAGAATAAAATCTGTGAGCTAATCCAGAAATAAAAAAACCCAAAATCACCCAATGGGGATTAAACGATGTTCTGTAATTCTGAACCAAGCAAAGCTTAGAACACTGGGGAAAAAAAATCAGGTAGAAAGCTTTCATACTATGGCTGCAACTAATCAATAAAATCAATAATCGATAATGAAAATGGTCAGCGATTTTCATTATCGATTAGTTGAATCGATTTTTATCGATTTTGCTCTGGAAAAACTCCTCTCCTTCTATAATCAAACAGATCGGATTATAACACCAGAATCCAGATCCCCCGCAACGCTGCAGGGGACCCGGATTCCCCTGTCAGCCGGTGGGGGTCTGCACGATGCGCACAGACAGCTTCCACTTTTCCCCTCCACTTCCGCTGGGGCTTCTACGATGCAGCGCCAGCATCAGATGACCTTCATCGTAGGTCCATCGTAGAAGCCCCAGCGGAAGTGAAGGGGAGAAACGGAGGATGTCTGTGCGCATCGTGCAGACCCCCACCAGCTGACAGAGAATCGAGGTCTCCTGCAGAGGATCATCCTCTGTCAGCCAGTGAGTGTCTGCGCAATGCGCATAGACAGCCTCCGTTACTCCCCTTCACTTCCGCTGGGGCCCCAGCGAAAGTGCCTGTCGGCAACGGAGGTTCACAAAACACCAGGGAGTCGGGTATAATGAATTTCAGAGTGGCATATCTGGGGGAGGCAGAGTGGTGAATCAAGGCGTATAATGAATTTCAGGGTGGTGTAGGGCATTTATGGGGGGCGGAGTGGCATGTCAGGGGGGCACAGTGGCATATCTGAGGATATAAGGCCTATCAGGGGGCTCAGTTGCATATCACTGGCATATGAGTATAAGGCATATGAGGGGGCACAGTGGCATATAGGAGGTATAAGGTATATCTGGGGGTCAGATGTGCATAACTGGGGGCAGTTTGGTAAATAAAAAAATATAAACAATGCTTTTTTTCTCAGTTTATTAAATCTGAAAAATAGCTTACATATGAATTAATATTTACTAATAACTTTGTATGAAAATCTAGTCTGAGAAACACTGTTTGGGTTCTTGTAGCTTTTATTATGTCAGTAAAATAAGGTCAATAGAGAAATGCCATTGCGATAAAGAGATGAAAGTGTAAATTGTAAAGTTTTTTTATTCTGCTGGGGGTTTTTTGTTTTTTAACACCCAGTTTGTTCATTACATTTTAAAGAAAAGAAAAATCTGCATTTTTTTCATCCGATTAATCGAAAAAATAATCGGCCAACTAATCTATTAAAATAATCATTAGCTGCAGCTCTATTTCATACATTTCCTCATTGCAGTAAGTGCTACACCTAAATGTCTGGCTAGCTATGTATCAATACAATCCATTGTATTACGGACACAGACGCAAAACCCATAGTTTCTTTTTTCTAAAAGACAAAAAACAACATTTTAATGGGGGAAGAAAGCAAAATATGGAAGATGGGTACGTACCTTTTCTCTTTCCTCAAACATCCAGAAGAAAGGGGTCATTGCTCCAACATCCAAAGCGTGGCAGGTGACAGCCATGATGTGGTTCATAACACGAGTGAGTTCTCCAAAAAGCACTGTTGTGAATAAAGAGCTGGTCACAGAAGTGATCAAAGTAAAAAAAGGATCCCCATCATGATGTTACTTTATTACAGCGACATGTTCGCCGTAAAGCCTGCCGACTTCACTGTGAGCCTTAGAATCGAAGAGAACCTACCTCTGATCCACTGAGCTCTGGGCGGGGGAGTGATATTTAGCAGTTTCTCCACTGCTAAGGAATATGCTTGCTCGTTGCACATCATGGAAACGTAATCCAGGCGATCAAAATAAGGTAAGGCCTGAGGAAGAGAACACATCAAAGATATGCAACACACATGTTCCTGCCTGCTGTATAATTGTTTTGCATTAGGTTTACATCTAATGCAGGAATTGCTTAGGTTCTCTAGACTTCATAACATGCAGGTGTCATGTATAGGTAATAAGCACCTGTTGCACCAGATACAGGCATGGTCTAGAGAGTGACTGACAAGTACCTATACTAACAGGTGTGTGGAAGATCCTGCTGGCAGCAAGAATACAGGTCTGGACAAAATTCATCCATTTATCTGAATACATTTGAAGGCAATAAAAGCCCGGAGGAGATTGTAAAAAGGGACGCGTCACCTGGAGGTAGGTCTTGTGCTCAATCAGTTTTTCCGTGGCTCTGTGCAGAAGGCCAATGTGTGGATCACAGCGTTTCACAGACTCCCCGCTAAGCTCCATGACAAGCCGCAGGACCCCATGGGCAGCGGGATGCTGGGGTCCAAAGTTAATGGTGAGGTTGGAGACAGTCTTTTCCTTTGGAGGGTCCTTATCTGCAAGAACGTGCAACAGCTAGAATGAGTTAATGGCTGCAGCTCAAAATGGTTAATGTCCCAATTCAAGGGAAAAGGAGCCCCCAGAAACTGCTGACGGCTTACCCTCACCAGCCAAAGTGGGGCACAGCTTGACGGTCTCAAAATCTGAGACCCCTTCGCGTAGCTGCAGTGTTCACATAGGGGGTATAAAAAGAACACCAAAGCAAATGCACCACAAACGGCTCTCACCATTCCACGGGGCCGGGACCCACTTCTCTGTGATGGCACTCGGATACATGACGGCGCCTGCATACTGCTCGGCCCACTCCACGTCCGGCTGCCATTGCTTTCCCCTGCGCAAAGAAAAAACAATGATAGTGCACCGCATAGCCCAACCAAAGCACGTACATGACATTATCTACCCCATACATCACGACAGTGCACCGCATAGCCCAACCAAAGCACGTACATGACATTACACACCCCATACATCACGACAGTGCACGCGTAGCCCAACCAAAGCACGTACATGACATTACATACCCCATACATCACGACAGTGCACGCGTAGCCCAACCAAAGCACGTACATGACATTATATACCCCATACATCACGACAGTGCACCGCGTAGCCCAACCAAAGCACGTACATGACATTATATACCCCATACATCACGACAGTGCACCGCGTAGCCCAACCAAAGCACGTACATGACATTATATACCCCATACATCACGACAGTGCACCGCGTAGCCCAACCAAAGCACGTACATGACATTACATACCCCATACATCACGACAGTGCACCGTGTAGCCCAACCAAAGCACGTACATGACATTACATATCCCATACATCACGACAGTGCACCGTGTAGCCCAACCAAAGCATGTACATGACATACCCCATACATCACGACAGTGCACGCGTAGACCAACCAAAGCACGTACATGACATTATATACCCCATACATCACGACCGTGCACCGCGTAGCCCAACCAAAGCACGTACATGACATTATATACCCCATACATCACGACAATGCACCGCGTAGCCCAACCAAAGCACGTACATGACATTACATACCCCACACATCACGACAGTGCACCGTGTAGCCCAACCAAAGCATGTACATGACATTATATACCCCATACATCACGACAGTGCACCGTGTAGCCCAACCAAAGCACATACATGACATTACATACCCCATACATCACGACAGTGCACCGCGTAGCCCAACCAAAGCACGTACATGACATTATATACCCCATACATCACGACAGTGCACCGCGTAGCCCAACCAAAGCACGTACATGACATTATATACCCCATACATCACGACAATGCACCGCGTAGCCCAACCAAAGCACGTATATGACATTATATACCCCATACATCACGACAGTGCACCGTGTAGCCCAACCAAAGCATGTACATGACATACCCCACACATCACGACAGTGCACCGCGTAGCCCAACCAAAGCACGTACATGACATTATATACCCCATACATCACGACAATGCACCGCGTAGCCCAACCAAAGCATGTACATGAGATTACATACCCCCCTAAAAGCACATGTCGCTGCATACATACAGGTGTCACACATTACCTCAGCCTGTGCCCTGTCTGCAGCTCATACACACAGGTCACAGCTCTGTATACTGACACACAGGACAAAACCATAGGGACATCTCTAATACTTCACCACTCCAGCCTCCACTCCATCCCAGGGGCTGAACTCACCTGACTGGCTGGGGCAGTGTCGTCCACCGTCCGGCAAAAATCCCTGAAGGTGCCCGCAGTCTTCCCAGAGCTCTGAGAGCCGCCATCTTTCCCCGACAAGCCAAGCGAACTGCCAGCTGGGAACTTCCGCTGCGCGATTCGGCTTCACTTCTATTTATAATGATGTGTAACCTGCCGCCATCTTGACTACGGAGCCGGCCGCCTTGACGCACTTCCGCTGCTGCCGAGCCCCGTGGGAGACATATTGGTTGCGGGAACGCAGTTCACGTCAGCGGAGAACTCGCGCCAATTGACATTTTACAGGAATGGCAGTTGAGTAAAGCTGCGCGTGGCTCATTTAAACAGAACTCTTATAATGCCACGTATTATATTATTTAGCAAAGGGGGCTTCACAACATTACCGCAGGAGGATTGGGGGCCTCCAAATAATGCTTGCAAACCATAAAGAGTCAGAAGTAAAAACATGAGGGAAGCAGAAATGCCTTTATTACTCCTTAATGTGCCAACCCTGGTGGTCCAAAGCGTGAAAACCGCAGTGAGGCAGCCAAGCATGTCACCATCTTGGGCCTGCCTCGTGTCTGCTGCCCGCCTCGTGTCGGCTGCCTACCTTGTGTCTGCTGCCCACCTCGTGTATTCCTCCTTCGTCGCCGATTTGAAACGAAGAGACGTATACCGAGAAGTGGAAAGAAGACTTGCTGTGTGTTCGACTCTCCTGGTCCAAGAAGGGGGGTTCATGACGAGGCGGCTGATCCCCCCCCCCCCCCATCACCTACTGATAGTTGGCCATTTTGTGTAGCCCCTGTGGCAGAAGTTCTGTTGCGGGCCTAGACTTTGGTAGGCTCATATGTGAATTGGCTCCAGAGACACGGCGGCTACCAGCCTGATTTATCAATTCATTTTTAGTTTTCATGGCCTTGCCGTGTATTCATTTATTGCCCTCCGCAAATAATCACACAAAACGGTTTCCCTGCCAAGAGTTGGCCGTCATCAAGTTTTAACGGGGCAGAGAAACACAGATACCCCACAATGCCAACTTGAGGAGACCGGAGAAGTGGATCTGAAACTGAGCATCAGAACCAGGCCGGGGTCCTTACCCAAACATAGAGCATTAAGCCACAGTGGTCCCGCCGACAACGGGCACAACCACCTCCGTCGAAGCTCAGCACGAGAGGCGCTTCGGGACAGAACCGGTGGGACCCCCAGAGGCGACCTTACCTTTCCTTCAGAAGGTAAGGTCCTTCAGAATGTACCATATTTGTTTGATAATAAGATGACCCCCCCAAAATTTGAATATTAATTCACTGACAACGTCCGCCGGGGCTTCTGTGACTGAGCTCCATCATAGAAGTGCCGGCATCAGCGGAGGTTGTCTGCGTGCATCACTCAGACGTCCACCGGCTGCCAGAGAGGAGGATCCAGGTCCCCTGCAGCGCTAGACACCTCCAGTCCCTCATCCAGACACTAAAGCTTCTACGCCACACCTATAATTGATTAACTACAAAATGGTAGCCACCTGGAGACAGTAACATCCCACCGACAAACAATTTTCGTTCGACTCTCCCACACAACACTATCAAGACTAGATTATATGTTTATACCGGGAGCCCTGATCCAGAGACGATAGCTGTCTCTGACCATGCCCCTGTCTGGGTAGATATTAGGTGTACGGCGCCCAGATGATTCTCACACGACTGGAGAATCCCAACTTTAACCTCAGCGACGTTAACACTCTACAGTTTACGAACGCACTTCTGCCACTTCTCTCAAGCATCTCTACCTGGCTCCTGTCCAGATGTCGCCACAGTTCAGTATAACCATACATTAGCCTCAGTCCTAGATATGGCCACCCCACGCGGTCCACCTCGGCCACCAGGGGTAACATCCTCCCTCATGGTGTTAATAATATGGTCGCTAGGCATACAGTGAGATGTTTTGGAAGCTATTACATAGAGCATACCTCATCCCCTAACTGAGACGTCAAATTCTGTCTTAAATGCACTGCACCTAATGCGGATCTTCTATGTTGCTTTTGATTTTGTTGTCATATCAATGTTTTTTGGGAAACTATTTGCAAGTATATCACTCATAAGTTAAACAGAGATTCCAGCTTTTACTGCCGTGTGTTCTCTTTGGAATCCTGTCCACCGGGTTCAATGATAGAACTTCTGTCAAAGATAAAAGGCTTTTTGGTAATTTCAACAGTGGGGTGAAAGTGATCTTATCACAACGGGTCCCGTCTTAACTACCGGTCCTAGAAATTATGTTAAATACACTGGGGTTTTGTTTCCAAATGTACTCGACAGTTGCCTCTTTGCGTAAAGAAACCAGAGTCAAATCGCCTTTCAATAAATGGTCCCCCTTTGTGGGTATGTTGGACGAATCAGACAGATCCTCCCTCCAGGCCGCTTTTAGAAATACCAGATGATTTTCGATGCAGTCACTGTTGGATAGACCTAATCCCTGAACGTAATCATGTGCAGGGGACATGGCTGTTACTGGAGACACCTCTGAACTGAGCTAGTTTGCCTACCTTACAATACAATAAAGGGTATGTTTAAGCTGGTTGCTTTTTTCTTTATAGTTCAATTATTAAACAGTTTCTTGTTTAAGTACGAGGATAGTGACAGTGTATATTATAAAGAGAATGTACAGTGAATAATGACATTACAGTGGTCATGTACATGTTATCCTATTGCAAATTAAATGTCTTTCCAAAAAAAGCATGTCTGGGATAACAGCTCCAGCATGGCGCTGTTGGCCCGTGTCACTTCCTGTGTTACGGGAATTCCCATGGGCAAACTTCCGGTTTCAAACACCAGGAAACACACCAAATCTAAATTCTGAAGCCTTTAAAAGACTGAAGCTGGAGGTAAAGGTAAGTTCAGTTACATGAGCTGTGTACCGGGAAATTGTTTTGTCCCTGCAAGATGACAGATAAAAATTGGTTGCCCCAAAGAAGAGCACCGCCTCGTTTTAGGGGCAACACCTTTTGATCCTACAGGAATAAGGTATCATACGGATCAGGTAAAGAAGATCTTCAGTCCTTTTCGGAACAGGTCATACAAAGGAAGATATCAGAGAGGCAGAGGAATGCAAAGAGAGGACAAGTCCAAGAAATTCTGACTACAAGCAGACCCAAATGGGGGGGGGAGACTGACCCAGTTCTCCCCATATTGGACAGAAATTATTTAACACCCATGGGTTCTACGTGTAATCCATCATGGTTATTTGATGGATTATTTGATCCTCAAAGCCTCCTCATTTCTTAACCCCCAAAAGATCCTCAAAAATGTTTTGATCTATCCCTATCTATTCAGGATTTCATTAGACAGGGCGCTTTGATCCCTGTACCCCCCTCCTCAAAGGGGAAAGGGTACCTACCCCCACGTGTTTGTTGTACAAAAGCCTTCAGGAAAACACAGGCTAACAATAAACCTACGATTGGTCAACAGGTGCTTATTACAGGTTTGGGATGGAAACCTTGAACTCAACCACAGAGATCCTTTCGCAGGGAGACTACATGGCATCAATAGACCTACAAGATGCTTACCTCCATATTCCTATCCACAAAAACAATCAACAATTCTTCGTCTGGCTTATCCATCAAGTAAAGGGATTCAACATTTTCAATATCAGGCCCTATCCTGGAGCGCATCCTTACCACCGATCTTTACCAAGATCATGCCAGCGGTCTCAGCGTTTCTCAGGCAACAAGGGATAAAAGTAATCCCGTACTTAGACGACTGACTGAAGCTTCTTCAGAAGTTCTGCTAAAGTCTCTTCTGACAACAACCCTGGAATTACTACAACACCTAGGCGGCCTGATCGACGGGACAAATTGTAACGGAACCGGGTCCATACAGATGACTGCATTGACCCAGCGCGCCCAAAGATTGTGTGCAGGAGTCACAGTGCAGTAGTGGAGTTGGACAGGGCCTGGTGCAGGGCGACTGCCACATACCAGCGCCCTGACATAGCAGCAGATCTAGTCCAAAATGAAACGAAGTGATATCCTGCAGGCACCCTGGATCAGGCATTAAACATATCACTAGAATCACGTGCAGGATGCTGCAGGCTGGGAGTATGGAAGCTAAGCAAAGGATATAGCAGAAACATAACAAGCAAGGGGGGCAGAGCGAGCAAGAGACAGAGAGACCAAGCTAGAAACATAACCAGACAAGACATACATATTACAGGGCACAACAGGGAACAAAACAGGACACCCCGCTGCCGGGGATACGAGACAGGACACCCCGCTGCCGGGGATACGAGACAAGTTACATCAGACTGACACACAAATACAGGAACTAGCCTAGGACTATTTGATAACTATTGGAGATTCCGTCACATCTTATGGCCATAGTATGCTTAGCCCACCACCACGCCAAAGTACTCCAATGACGGTGGGTCCTAACGCTAATCCCTGATTACAGAGGAATGAAACAAACCAAACAGGAAATCCAAATGCATAGCACTGAGACATACCTTAGACTGCAGACTGAGACAAACAGAACACACAGGTGGGGCGCACCTTATAAAGGAAACAGAGCTGAAGCAAAGAGCTGAAGCAGAAGCAAGGAACGGAAGATCAGAACAGAGCAACAGGAAATCCAGGAATGGATCGAAGCAAAACAGAGAAACTGAAGCAAAACAGATATGCAGCTCCGCAGCCTGGGTAGAACGTGACACAAATCCCAATTTCTACCCAGCAGAAAGCTGACATTTCTGGGAATGATCTTGGATTGAAGGGCGCAAATAAGTTTTCTTCCAAAATGAAACTTCTTAGACCGTCATGCTAAAGTATATTTACCACATGTACCTGGACAGGGGGACCTTAGGAAGATAGATGTTATTAAACAGACCTTCTGGTGGCCCTCCATGCGTATGGATTTCATTGACTATGTTTCTGCGTGACAGACCTTTGCCATCACCAGTCTGACACGATTAGAACCGGTGGGTCTATTGCAACCATTGCAAGACATTTCGATAGATTTCATCTTAGAACTACCACCTGCTCATGGATACACCACCATCTGTTTTGTGGATAGATTCACTAAAATTACATACTTTAGACCTACTAAAGGACTGCCTACAGCATCAGAAACCACCATTCTGTTCATCAGAGATCTTTTGACTTTGTGTCCTTCCCAGCACTGTCACCTCATAATGTGGTACCCAGTTTACCTCGTGATTCTGGCGTGCCTTCTGCCCAGGCTTACAGGTCTAAGTTAACATATCTTCTGCATTCCACCCTCGAAGCAATTGACAAACGGAACCTATCAACCAGATACTTGAACAGTATTTAAGGTGTTTTATTACACATGAGCAAGATGATTGGGTCCTTTTTATACCTACGGTGGAAATCGTCTACAATAACCAATTACATAAATCTACTATTCTCCTTTTTTACACCAATTACAGGTATCATCCAAGCATGCTCCTAGGTGTGCCCATAGCCTGTTCCACAGCCGAGGCCACCAAATGACTCCAGCACTTCCTACAGTTCTATAGGATCATTCGCGGACACCTACAGAAAGCGCATTACAGGTTACAAGACATATGTCGCGCTCCAACCCCATCTTACCAGCCAGGAGATAAAGCATGGCTTTCTACTTTCCATCTCCGACTCTCCTGTCCTATCAGGAAGTTGGTCCTAGGTTTATTGGTCCCTTTTCTGTACTCCAGAAGGTCGCCCAGGCCACGGTTTATTTTCAGGTACCGAAGACATATCTAATCCATCCCGTTTTTCATGTCTCACTCGTGAAACCCTGGGTTCCTGACACCTTTGCTTAGTACGTACATTCCATCCGCATACCCCGAGGGTTCTCCTGAGCAGGGGGTCCTCTCAGGCATATGTACCTAGTGGCCTGTCCCTCCAGAAAGTCAGAGAAAGGGGGTCATGGGTATGCGGCAATCCTCCTCATGATGGCGACGTTTGTCTTCCATGTCTCCCTGTGTTCTTGCAGGGAGCTGGGGACAGGGGCAGCAGGGTGGCACGGTTGTGAGCAGGAAGGGTGAAAATTCCGTTTGTAGAGATGTCTACCCAGATTGTGACCTGGATTATTTTATTTGCCTGCAGCTTGCCTCTGACCTTTTGGTTCGTGACCTAGATTATTCTATTACTTCTGTGAAGTGTCTGCTGGTGGACCTACCTGTATTTATCTTAGCTTCCCCTCTAACCACAGCCAGTTTTCCTGGCCACCGGCGTCGTGTTGCAAAGCCATGAATGTCACTTTAATAAACAATGCAAAGGGAATTTGGTGACAGCAGCCATTGGGAAAATGCCATCTTTACATGCAAGCTGTGTGGAGGGCTTCTCCTTCAAACTGTAAACTTTATGGAGAAAGGCCTGATAGCTCTGCTGACACATTAGATACATACGAATTATCTCAGAATGCAAACTTATGTGGACGCGCATTCTCTTACGGGGACGTTCTTTGGTCATTTGTTTTCTTGCCTCATGGGGGAGCATGCATACCAATAATGCCCCCTATTTATCTTCATTTATGCCCATTACTGGAACTTGTGTTCCTGCGTACACGTGCCATGCAGAAGGTAGGATGGGAATATTTGGGAGGGAAGCCCCTAATTAGCTATAGTAGGGGATTTACATTTTCAGTTAACCTCGTTTGGCTATATGGTTTTCCATACACAGCTGCCAGACTCCCAGGCACATCCTATATTCCCAGCAAGTAAGTAAGTAAGTTACAAGCCGTAAACAATGTAAGTCTGTACGAACACTGCAGCCTTTCAGCCATTTAATAATAGTGCATTGTTCCATTGTATCCATCTTGCTCCTGATCCCACTGTGTCCTCCTGATCATTGAAAACTGTTTTTGAGTTGAAGGGGAAGAGACTACAAATAATGAACAATGTATAATTACATTGTACCTGCACAGCATGGGGACAGGAGGTGTTGGGGGGGCAGAGGATTTAAAAAGCCCCTGGTCATTATGGGCATTGGGGAACAGGCAGTCAAACAGCTCCTGACCTATAGTATGTGTGACAGACAGGAGTCTGGGTACAACTAGTTGTATGTTTTGTATTGGGCCAAGGGAGCAGCCATTTTGGCCGTTGGATTCAGCACTGGCCAATGGGATCAAGCTTTCTTCGGCCCATATGAGATTTTCAATTTTTCTGAATTTTTCTGAAGTTTACTAAAAGAAACATCCCATTTCATCTAAAAAAGAGCTGATTAGTGGAAGTATGAGTTTTTTGGGCATCAGCCACAAGCCGTTCCCAACTTGGCAAGGACTTTTCATTTCCATAGGGCACATGTGCTGTAAATCCTTAAAAATATCCTGATTATGCAGATTGTCTGAATTTCCTTACAAAAATCAACACATTAACTTCATATATTTCCCGTTGGAATTTTAACGCAAGCTGTGGTTTTTTTTTTACTGCCGAGGGGGTGCTCAGACTCTTCTAAATTATACAGTCACCATGGCAGGCCTGTAGTACTCATCATGGGAGCTCAGCATAATGAGAGTTGTATTTCAGTAACAGCTAGTAGTCTAATGGCGTGGCACTCCTGATTTTAAACACTGGCAGGCCTTTTAATTGCCGTTTTCCATGTAATGTAATACAATCTCTGCACCAATCAGCCCGTGTCTTTACCTGGCCAATAAATAGGCACAGATCGCCTTGCTTGTTGCGTTGGGGAAGTAGTTTATAAAAGCAGTGTTTTAGATCGGTATAAAGCCTTTGTGTTTACATGCATAGAAGAATGGGCCTAAAGGATCCATCCCTTGGGATCTAAAATGGTAGCTGCGTATGGATGAAGGCACCGGTCCTGATCTACTCGCCAGTGTAGATCTGGGATGTCCGGTGGTGATGGAGTAGGACAGGGCTGCTTTTCAGCACCGGTCCGGCTATAACATACTAGTTTCTGGGAGGGCTGTTCCCCAGACCCCGAGACTTGGCTTTTTCATTGAGCCCCCCAGACAGATACACAGTGTGACATGGCCCAGGTCTTCTCCTTGGCCAACTCCTGATAGCCTCCAGATGCTCTGCAGCTTCCTCACATCTGGCCGGGATTCACAGGACAGCTCTTTCTTCTCGTGTAAGGAGATCCTGTCTTATGCTGTTATGGTAAAGGATATCCGGAGCTTCAGTGCCCTCACAAGCAGTCCAAGGCCTGCCCTTTCTGTCCAAAGCATGCCGGGGGCGATGGAGATGCTACCCAATTCATCAGCTCATCACAAAATGCGCTAAACTAATTATTACCCCCTATAAGTCTCCCTATAAAGCCTTATATTACTCCATACAACATTCCTTATAACCCTGCCTATTACTCCATACAACATTCCTTATAACCCTGCCTATTACTGTATACAACATTCCTTATAACCCTGCCTATTACTCCATACAACACTCGCTATACTCATATTACTCCATATAATGCTCCTATAACCCCTCTATTACTTCATATACCATCCTCCTATCCCGCCCTATAACCCCAACAATTACTCCATGTACCTCTCCCAATAACTCCTTTTTATTCAATATAACCATCCCTATAACCCATCCTATTACTCTGTATAGCACTCCTCTTTTTTTCCTATGACCCCTCCCAGAAATCTCCATATGCTCCATATATAATACGCAGACACAGAGGATACATATCCCCCACAGGACATTATATGTCAGCAAAACAGGGCTGCTTATGGTTGTGCTCAGCTCAGATCCGTGTTTTATCTTTACAAAGAAAACAAAAAAGTCTAACACATAATACGGTCTGTGTTTGGCCCAAGCAATTTGTGTAAAAAAATAAAAATATATATATTCTGTGTATGGAGTCTGAACTGTCTTCAAGGGTCCCCATCCACACACCCACAGCCCCATCACTCCCAGCACCCCCTACGCTCTCTGACTCAAACTCTGTTGGAAAGGCAGGAATTATCTCTATTTACTAGGCAATTACTTCCATATGTGCATTAACTCTGTGTCAGCAAAATAAATGTAATCGAAAAAAAAGAAAATACAGAGAGAGAGAGAGAGGAAAGGGGAGTGAGGGAAGAAGGAAAACAAAAGTAGAACATGAGAAAGGAGCAGGGTATGTTATGACAGCCACCAAAAAAAGACGCGGAACCGACTTGCTGTGGCATTACATTAGGTTTGGGACGGGTTGCATGTCGGTGAACAGTATAACACCACTCTGAAAAGGGTCAGTCCAAAGTATAAGGGGGGCTAATGGTTGGTGGTCCACTGGCCACTGGATTTACCGGCTGCACCAGGAGCTGTGTCTTCTACAAACTCAACAAAACAAAGCAGAGGCCAGTGAGCAGCTCTCTTTTTAAATACCCCAATCCATAGATGGGTTTCTACCTTCTCAAGACAAAGGGGCATCTCTGTTTATAACGGTTAATGTGCTATGAAGAATGTCCTTACAGAAATCTTGGATTTTGGTCCAGAATGTCCATCCCATCCCAGAGGAAAATGTACTGCTTATACCTTATGTATTTTTCGTATTTGCGTATATATGCCCCTCTTGCCGCACAGGAGCCTCATTAATGGTGTCCAGAGAAGGATTTAAATTGATTTAGAGTCTCTGGGTTAAGACTGATTCAGCTCTTTGGTAAGCAGTACAGCCATGAAAAACAAGATTGGACTTGTCAAACTTGGGGTACTTTTAATGTAGGGGCGCAAAGCAATATATGGCCATATAGTGCGACAGAATTCCCAACCTTTAATGACTTTGGCATTTTATTAGTAATTTTGTCTCCTTGACTGTAGAGTGTAGTATAAGCAATTTGCAATACAGGTCTGGTTGTGTTTGATGTCAGCAGGTCAGACATGTCCTGTCTCTGTTACAGCTATTCCAACGGCGGTTATCCAAACTCTACTAATAAAGTGTATCCTACCGGACTAAGTATCCCTTTTCTTGTCCTCTTACTTCAAGCAAGATATGGCAAGCTGGATACTGTTTATGCTTATTGAGGTTCCTTGCTTCCGTTGGCAACTTTAAGCGCCACTAGAATATGAACTGGGACCATAGGAGGAGTGGTGGACTCACTCTATGAAAGACTCCAGTTAAATGAAAATCTCCATTATTAGGTGATGAAGATCTATTATTGCAGGAGCTTTGACTCGATAGGCTGGTCAGATTGCCTGTCTGCTTATAGTTTTAATCAAACAGGTCCAACCGTTGAACAGAACGCGATGTATCTCAGAGAGAAAATCATACACAAGGACAGCCTACATACCGATTTGACTCCTACAGAACCATCGAGATAGATGCCCATGGGTGCACTAAGATGTTACATCTCAGGAGTGGATTTAAGAGTTCGGAATCGTACCCCACATTTATCTGGGGTTTTGCCTGTTTTTCGGGTCTCCCCATCACTCTAGAGTCGAGACCCATCTTTCAGTGGGGCCGTGCAGGACCTGGTGACTGCTGGATACATCCGTTTATATTGTCTCCCACTATCGGCTGGGGGCAGCTGTCTGTTGTGGGTTATGCCAGAGGAGGTGGGAGCAAGACCCGTGTCACACCATGATGCTGAATCACGAGACCCACATAGCAGCGCCGCACGTGTGGGGGAGGGTGTTTTAGTATGGTTTATTCATGGTGTGCTCTATAACTATAACTGGCCCTGGCTGAGATTCCTGCGACGGGCGTCCAAATGATGCTTCTCTTATAAATCTATTTTTGCGACATTAAGATCCTAGCTTCCTTCTTTTATTTAAACCCCAAATCCCTGCACTTGTGTATCTTTTATCATTTTTTTCCACATCCCTTCAAAAAAATTGATCCTTACAGAACCGAGATTTCCTAGCCACCAAATCGCGGGAAAGAGTTAAACGGCGTCGGGTTTTGTCATCCCAACTGATGCGAAAAAGCTCACAATTAATGTGTATGATAAACTTGGAAAGAAACAAGAGATTCAGTTCTCTGGGTGTCTGTAGCACGGATGAAATTCACATTTCCAATTCATTCCCCTTTAAGAAAAAAAAAATAGAAGATGGGAGAGTCTAAGTGAAACCGAGAAGAGGAAACAAAGAAATACATACACATTCATCCAATGCTTAATTTAGTCCCGAAATCTCCCAGGCCAGCTTTTGTTCTTTCGACCAATCACAACGCTGAGACTTTGTCCAATCCTGGAATCCGTGGCGCTTCCAGACAGTTACTCTGTTATAAATGACAATGGCTTTTAACAACACTTGCTTTGCAACATTGAACTGTATTAACCTGCGCGGCCTGAAACATGCTCGTAACAGTGTGAGAGTTCCCTCGCTGTCCCCGCATGCACTCTGAAACCCATCTCCCCCGTAGAACTGCACTTGGGCATTTTTGAAGCTCTGCCGAATGTTTTTTTTTGTTTTTTTTTCTTCGTTTTAAAGAAAAACAGACTGAACCAAGCAAAATACAGTCATTTCTACCTCTGAGCGTCTCTCCTCTTCGGCGGGAGTATGGCCAAAGAAACACATGTTGAAATAACAGGGGCGGTAGGAACGCAAAAAGAATCCCGCAAACGCCATGGGGCTTAACATTTAGGGCTTCGGCATCGTCCTTACTTCACCCCGCAGCGTCTAGGTATCGCAGCTGACATGTGGTTCTTGTTAGGGGATGCCGGTTGTAGGGTGAGATTACGGTTCATCTATGGTAAGTGGTTACGTACGAGGAAGTTCGGAAATCGGTTAAAAAACATTTTGCTCTGGTCAAAGCTTTTGAAACGCAGGCAGTGCCTCTGGCTCCAAGATACATTGTATCAATGCCCATCACGGCATATAAGTCACGTACAGAGGGCAGACACAACTATAACAGGAGGTCTGCATGATATATTGTGTCAGTGCCTGTCACAAGTCATCTACACAGGGCTGATACAATGATAACACAAGAGGTCTGCAAGACGCGTTGTATCAACGCCCGTCACAACTTCAAGTCATCTACAGATATGATAAAGCAAAGATGTCATCGCTTGGGGCAACAAAGTGAAACGAAAAAGGCAATCTGCTCCAATAGTACGTGTTTATGTTGACTCAGTAATGAAAATCAATAGGAGGATGCTCACTGTTACCCAACTTTTACAGCCATGTTTAAACTCTCACTTGCGCAGTTGTGTATTAAAGGGGAAGCTGATATAGCAGGTTTGTAATCACAGTAAGGAGTGATGGATATAGGTAGAACGATATCTACTGGAGAAAATACACTTTCCTACAATGGATTGGCAGACCTCAGCGGTTCACTCCCCAGAGTCAAACATCAGAATTTTCCCAGTCCCGACTTAACAGACAGGCAGACAAGTTTAAGGTGACCTCACAACACATGGTCACCCCGGCCCCCCATCGAAAGAGCCAATTCCAGGTCTCCAATGAAATGTTTTAAGACCTTTAGCCAACAAGGCAAATAACATTTTGGAGCATCTGCTCTGTTGAGTTTCATTAATTAAATTGTACAGAATAACAACAATAAGAGAGCGGGGTCTGCGGCTTCATGCAGCCGGGTCTTGGATGAACCTTTATCCTAACCTCAGAAATCCAAACAGCTAAACTAAGCAGTATTAAAACATTCCTCTCGGATGCCCTAGAGAGACCTGTCAGAGAAAATCCCAGACTTTGTAACATGAAACCCATTTGTTTTAGCTTCAAGTTCATTATTTTAAGTAGCGTCTTGGATTCCAGTGTAGGCTTTTTGGCGATCCCAGCCGAGCCACACGGCGCATGCCAAGTCTGATAGACCGGAGCCGTTTGCCAGGAGCGCAGGGATGTAGATGCTGATCGGACACGGTTCCTACGTGAGGAATGAGTTATCGCTGCAGTTAATTCACATGATGCATAATTTGAAGGGATCATCTGAGTCTACCGTGGACAAAAATGATCCGAATTTTTAACCTGTTTATATTTGCTTTTGCTTCTTCATTTTGAAGATGCTTACTATGTATATTAAAATGCAAGAATACAGGAGAGAGCAAGCTTTCTTAAAGTGAATCCCAGCGTCTTTCTGTGTAGAATTCTCCATAACTAAACACAATTTTTATCCGAGGTTCTGAGCTGAATCACTCCGAGGCCCTCGCTCAAAACTCGTCTAGCGGAAGGTGGTTGCTAATCTTCGTTAAGACTTCTATCCGCAGTACATCACATTTGTTTACATCCTTGCACGGATGCCTTGTGTTCAGAAATTGGCCAAAGACGTCTGACTCTTAAAACAGTGGAAGATATCAATCCTTCTAAAACATCTAAGGGTTTCTTCCTGGTCTCCAGGCCATTGACCTCACCAAACATTTGTGTCATTACCTGCTTTAGTAGTGACTCACAGTGCAGCTGGTCCTCTTACTCATATTACCACCACCGCCGATACCACAAACTGACCTACGAGGAGCAGAATTCACATATAAACCCTCTTTTTCTTCTTTTTCTACCATTCTTCCCAAAGAACGGTCCACCAATTGACCTGTGGACTTTTCTAACAGTAAACGCAACAGAACATCCATTTATCTCGTGTTAACTGATAAAAAACCTGTCCCTAATTGCCTGTACATTATCCACTGGTCTTCTAAATAACCCCGAGTCACACTGAAAAATGGGAACATGTCTTTGGTGGGCCTTCTGTGGCTTTGGATGTATACAAAGGCAAATCCTTTTTGGAACGGTCCTGTTTGTTTTTATCCCTGATGTCCATCTGTCTCTCGTCTTTTGGACGGACACCCCTCCTCTTTCTCAGGGAGACTGGATGAGGGGGGTTTAAGAAGACTTGCAGCTGGAAGGAAAATATATACTCGACGCATAGAAGGAGTGAGTCAGTGAAGAATAAAGATGAGCTTTGGTTCACTCACCTACTCCCACACTGGTAACCGTGCCCTGAGTGCCCATTAATCAAAGGCTGGCTTTTACCACAAGTTCCCATGGCTTTGTCTTGAACGTAGGACCTTCCATTGACCACACATAAGACGAGCATGCAATTTTGGCTGCAATCAGGCCAGTTTTGACCCCCTTTAGGTCTTCTCCAAAGTATCTGCCCCGATTCTGGTGCCCCCGTGGTACTTTTCCAATGAGCAGTAAGCTCTAAATAAATCCCAACTTTGCTGTGGCGACACTAAAGCTATTTTCTGGGTAAACTGGAGAGCGGTTACATCTCATCATGAAACATTGTAATTTTATCTGGCAAGGCGGTGGGTTATTCTTTCCAGCAGATGACTTCTCTGTGAAGTTTTCCACTGAACGTCTGGAGTTAAACGCTGTGATTTTCACTGGCGTTTTAATTTTGTTTTCTTGGTAATATGTATTTTCGAATAGATATGATCATCGTTTTGCTCGCCAGAGACGCAGGAATCCTTTACCATGTGCTTTTCAGACTCCGTTTCAACATTTTCATGCTGTAAGGCAAGTTGTGAGCCCAACAGATTTCACCATTATGGCATTTGTTGAGGTCGAATATGCAGAAGCCCATGTATTAGGGGCTTACAGAAAAAAATAACGCAAGACAAAAGACCAAGTGGTCCTTCCAAGGTGCTGGGGGCCACTGATGCGAGACAGCATTCCATATGAAGGAAGGCATTTAACTACCTATAGGACCATTACAGAAGACAAATGAGTGTAAGAGGAAAATGGTGGGTATCTGATCCTTTGTTCCCAATCCACAAGTTCCATCCTTGTGTATTGGGACACCTGGCCATTACACCAAGAGGGTCTTTCTAAATACATAGGCATTAATATGGAGTTGGTCCCCCTTTGCAGCAATAATGGCTTCCACTCTTCTGGGAAGGCTTTCCACAAGATTTTGGAGAGTTTCTATGGGACTTTTTGTCCATTCATCCAGTAGAGCATTCGTGAGGTCAGGTACTGATGTTGGACGAGATGCAGGGCTAGCAATCTCCGTTTCAGTCATCCCAAAGGTGCTTGATGGGGTGGAGGTCAGGGCTCTGTGCGGCCGGTCAAGTTCTTCGACACCAAACTCATCCAACTATGTCTTTATGGAGCTTGCTTTGTGCGCTGGGGCGCAGTCATGCTGGAATAGAAAAGGGTCTTCCCCAAACTGTTCCCACAAAGCTGGAAGCAGAGTATTGTCCAAAATGCCTTGGTATGTATATGTAATATTTCCCAACCAATCTGTATGTGTTACATTTTCCGATAAAGTTCTCTCCCGGGACAAGAATAACTTTTGCATTTCCCTTTTAATAATTTCAGACTTTGTGGAAATTTTTACCGGGTTTTTAAGTCAAACCACGTATATTTCTGTCCGCAGCAAATGGGTGTGAAAAACTCATTGTATTCAGTAAAGGCCTAATTTCCAGTTTCCTGAGGAAGAAGAAAGAAGTCAGAGAATTGTTCTGAGAAGAAGGCTGCGCTCTCAGTAATGGGATCTCAAAAGGAAAAAGGTGAGGCTACAATCATTAACTGATTGCAAATCATAGTGTGTGTGTGGGGGGGGCTTCCGAATGGATGCTAATGGATGTGACTGATAGGCCGTCATGAACAACTGGTCAGTGAGTCACGCTGTCTCACAGGACTTGAACCTAAAACCTTAATTTTTACAATAAATGTTCCATTCTAATTTTTGCGATACATTTTCCATTCTACGTTTCTAAACTGTCTAACTGGAGAGGGGCAGAGGGCAAGTGGGTCAGAGGCTTAGCTGGAATTGAAGTTTTACTGTACTTAGACAGTGGTACATAAGTGGAACTGCCTCCCAGGAAAAGTGGTAGAGGTTAATACAGTGAGGGAATTTAAGCATTCATGCTTCGTATGGCTTCTGAATCTAAGACAAGACGAACAACTGATTAATATTTGAGTCTTTACAGCAAGAGAAAAGGGACACTTGATGGGGCTGAGCTGCCGGCAGATTCTATGTTTCAAGGAGGCAGAAGCTGGGAAAAAAATAAACAGTTTAAACTTAAGGGGGTTTTAATACACATATGCGTGGGGTATGAATGTCATTCTTATGTTGGTGCTTTAATATGGTCTGTATATAATGTGTGGTTATCTCATACAATGTGCTTAGAGTAGCTACCATCCTCTGCCATGTACAGTCATGCAACCTCTTTGAATTCTATGGTTTTACATATCAGGGCATAATAATAATAATCACCTGTTCCTTAGCAGATTTAAAAATGAGGTAAATAAAACTTCAGATGAACAACAACATGTGACAGGTGCTTCTAATCAAATGCTCTTGATTAATCATCAGCCAGTGTGACCACCTATATAGAAGCCAAAGTCTTTCCTCCTTGGCACTCTATAGAATCTTAGCATGTCAAAGGAACAATATCCTTCGGACAGACGAGACCAAGGTTGAGATGTCTGGATGAGATGTCTTTGTGCTGATATACCGTGTTTAGTTTTCCACAAACATGGCGCTGTGTGAAGACTGGGCCTTAATTCCTCTACAATGATGTGGGATACTGATAGTCATACAGAAAACAACTACTTCAAGTTAGTGCTACTAAAGGTGGTTCCACAAGCTATTGAATGATAAGATGTACTTATTTTTCACACATGGCTTCTCCATTTTGGCTTTATTTTTGTTGAATCAATCATGACATGGTATGATATTTTAGACCTGCTAAGGAACAGATGATTGTTATGTCCTAATTTGTAAAATCATAGATTTCAAAGAGGTTGCATTTTCTTTTTCGTACGTCTGTATCTACCATCCACTTCCTTATACCAAAACCCTCCCTAATTCGCCCTGATTTGACGGTTACAAGCTTATGCCCTAGAGGTATAACTGAACAAGGACAGGGCAGGCTCCTGTTTAATCCATAGGCTGTGATTGTGACCCCGTCGGCTCAGCGCTCTCTAGTATCAGTCGCTTGAAACTGAAACGTACTTTCCCATTACCTCAAACTCGGATTAAATAGGTTGGTCAGAAGAGGGGGCGGCTGGAGATGTAAAGTAAGTAAATTCGGAGATACCGGGATTAATTCTTAAAGAAAAACAAGATGATTAAAGGGAAATGCTCAGAAAAGGTTTAAAGCAGCTCTCAGAAGATTTTCTTGGAATCGGTGTGTAACAATTGGAATATACATAGTAACGTAAGAAATACTTGCTAATTAAAACACAACTTTCTTGGTGCCTAGAGGTTTAAGCTTTTCCTTCACTTCCTGGGATGGCAAACATGGAGAGGGTTTTCCAGAAATCTGCTTTGAGTTGCCTTTGGGGCCCAATGTTATGCGAAGTCTGCACGGTGTAGCTGTTGAAAGAGGTTATCCTATCATGGATGGGTGATAAGTCTGACAAGATGCCTTAACATTTTTTCATACTTAGATGAACATAAGTTTTACTTTAATGAGAAGGAAGGTGGTAGGTAAACAGATAGAGGCGCAGAGGGCCCTGCTCCTGGGAGCTTACAATCTACAGCTATATTGGCACCGATTTCAGGCGCCCTCAAACAAATCCACTTCCTCAGTGGCCTGGAAGCCTATACTTCATACATGTTCTGCAACATAATGTGCAGCGTGCCCCCCCCCCCCATTTCATAAACAGCAGCAACAGAAGGGTTAAACTTTCTGACCTCAGGGTCAAACTCCAGCTGGCTCCGTCAGTTCTTACCGGAAAGTGACCTTACAGTCTAGGGGGTTGGGGGTTATATCCCACAGTATATATGCAACACAAATCATCAAACATGCTTAATGAACTGCAGGCTTTGCAGAATCTCGACCACATTTCCCCCTATTCTGTCTGGGTTTATTTAAAAAAAAAAAAAAAAAAGAGAGAAACAACAAAAATACATATACAGCTGGAATCAGGGAGTGTATTGTGATTACAGATGTTTGGAGGGATTGGTCAGGAACACAAGGTCGCAATCACGTGATTTAGAGCCATGCTAACTAACTGCAGATCTCAGAGACAAACACCAGACTATTTAATGTCTTTAGGGCAGAAAATGTCTAGCGGGACTCACGTACGCCATCATCGAGGACAGAAATTCAGCCTTTAATGTCCAGCATTCCCTTTCCAAACTCACATGCAGGAAGAACATTGTTATTAGTCTTAGGATTTGGGTTTTTAGGAATTTTGGTATCTGACAGGCACGTCCAGCATACATAGTTGTTTAATAAAAACTTTGGTCTCTAAGCCAATGTTTATCATGGCGGGATCAGTGGACACATCCGTGTGACAAGTCAAGTTATATTGGACTTGATAAAATGGGGGCATCCGAAACGGATGAATGGGCACCATAGTTACTGGAGCCACTGGATTCCAGTAATATGACGGGCCAAGAGAATCCTCTGAATCCAGCAAATGCACCAGACCCTTAGGTGCTGAGGAAGACATTGATATTAGAAGAAGAGCAGACATGATCACTGCGCCTGCACTGCATTGCCGCTGAAACTAGTAAGCAGTGTCTGCCTCCAGTAGCTCGGGAGGTATTTGATGAGAGGGGTTACAATGTATGATGACATAGGCGTGAGTCGGTTTGCACCTGGACGACTTCACAAAACTTAATTGCTTCACTAATGAAAGCACCGTTTAAAAGTTCAGGGATGCCAGACAGTGAAGAGTTATGCGACCATAATAAGCCAACGTTAACCGAAGACCTCTGATTTATAAAGGGAAAGTGTAACAATGGAGGTCCTTTCTTTGTCTGATTTATAGTCTGCTTAGAAGCTGCCTCCCTTGAAGCAAATAGCAGTCATCACCCTGTTGTCTGCGTTCAGCCTTTTGTCTGGGTGTTCACTGTCTGGGGCATGTTATACGGTTTCTGAAACCAGGGGTATCAATTAACTACGCTCACTTAAGTGAACCCCAAACAGTAAACCAACAACTAGGTCAGAACACATGCTATCGCAGAGCAGCATCGGAATACGCAATCCGCTATAGATGTAGTTGTATGCAGTGTAGCATGGGGGCATGCAATGTGGCATGGCAGTATGTAATGGGCCGTGGAAATATGCAGTACAGCATAGGTGTGTGTTATCTGGCATGGGAGTATTCAGTGCGGCATAGCTGTATGCACAGTGGTATGGGAGTATGCAACGTGGCATAGATGTATGTAATGTGGCATGGGAGCATGCAGTGCGACATGGGTGTTTGTATGTGACATGGGAGTATGCAGTGCGGTATAGACGTAGTTGTGTGTAATGTGGCTTGGGAGTATGCACTGTGACACTGGCTCACTTAACACAAATAGCTAATCACATGACAGCAACTCAATGCATTTAGGCATGTAGACGTGGTCAAGAGAACTTGCTGAAGTTCAAACCGAGCATCAGAATTTAAGGGGATTTAGGTGACTTGGATCGAGGCACGGTTGTTAGTGCCAGGCTGGCTGGTCTGAGTATTTCAGAAACTGCCGATCTACTGGATTTTCACACACAACCATCTCTAGAAAAAACGGCAGATGTGTGGACGGAAATGCCTTGTTGATGTCAGAGGAGAATGGGCAGACTGGTTCGAGATGACAGAAAGGCAAGAGTAACTCAAAGAACGACTCATTACAACCAAGGTATGCAGAATACCATCTCTGAATGCACAACTGGTCGAACCCTGAAGGAGATGGGCTACAGCAGCAGAAGACCACACCGGGTGCTGCTCCTGTCAGCTAAGAACAGGAAACTCAGGCTACAAGTCGCAAGACAATGGAAGACTGGAAGAACTTTGCCTGGTCTGATGAGTCTCGATTCCAGCTGCGACATTCAGATGGCAGGGTCAGACTTTGGTGTAAATGACATGAAGTGATGGATCCGTCCTGCCTTGTGTAACGGTTCAGGCTGGTAGTGGTGGTGTAATGGTGTGGGGGACATTTTCTTGGCACACTTTGGGCCCCTTAGTACCAATGGAGCATCGTTCCAACGTGACAGCCTACCTGAGTATTGTTGCTGACCATGTCCATCCCTTTATGACCACAGTGTACCCGACTTCTGATGGCTACTTCCAGCAGGATAATGCACCATGTCACAAAGCTCACATCATCTCAAACTGGTTTCTTGAATATGACAATGACTTCACTGAACTCCAACGACCTCCACAGTCACCTGAACTCAATCCAATAGAGCACCTTTGGGATGCGGTTGAACTGGAGATTCGCATCATGTGCAGCCAACAAATCTGTAGCAACTGCATGATGCCATGATGTCCATATGGACCAAAACCTCTGAGGAATGTTTCCAGCACCTTGTAGAAAATATACCACGAAGAATGAAGGCAGTTATGAAGACAAAAGGGGGTCCAACCCAGTACTAGCAAGGGGTACCTAATAAAGTCGGGTGAGTATGAAGTTGAGTGATATTGAATGGGGCATGGGAGTATGCAGTGCGGCATAGGTGTATGTAATGTGACATAGGATGCAGTGCGGCATATGTGTATGGAATCTAGCAGGAGCCTCTTACATATTATTGGGAGTTTATTGCTCCACAAAACTTTTGAAATTTTTAGTAAATGATTCCGTTTGCCAGCACGTCTGTGTTGGTGCGCGTCTTACTGCGCATTTATTGGGTTGAAAAGAGCCAGGAGAAACGGCACAATCTTCTATTTCTCCAGCACAGGTCAAAATTAAAATGAAATGCAGATATTTCTTAGAACTCTGGAAAGAAGGAAGAAAATGCAAACCAAGTATTTTGGGCTGAAATGTATTTTTTCCAGTGTTCCGTTGCTTGCGTTCGTATAATAATTTGCACAGTCGGGGTATAATTATTGGTGAGGAACAGGGACTTGTCAGCAGCATGTAAAAATAATAACGGGATTAGTAAGGGTACGAACAGATCAAAGGTGGTGGCAAATCCCACTCATTCAACACCAACCCTCAAGGGTCTGGCACTTAACCGCACAGGATCGCACCAACTCCACCCAGGCATCTCCGCGGGGCCTGTAGTGACAGGTTGGGGTCTTACTGAGCCAAAACAATTTGGAATTGGTCAGAAGGGACACGGCCCATGGGACCCAGGCAACATGAAGCCACGCGGCTGAGCTTATAGGGAATGAGCCTCGTCAATAATGTTAACAATTCAAAAACAGAGGCTGACACATCGACAACCTCTCTGTGCTTTCATTTAACATGAATAAACAGTAATCCAACACTCGCGCACGCACAGGATGGAGTGAATATGCACAACGTCCAACGGAAGACATCTTGGTTCAATTATACGTCCTGTTCAGAGAGATTATGGAGTTGTCGTTTCCAAGACGTGCTTGTTAGACGTACCGATAAAACCGTTTGTTGTGAGATGCAGAATCTCGATAAGAGATACAGGAATGAGGCGGCCCACCCAGCGCTGTCCCTTCCAAGACAGACGCGAAGGCCTTTGGTTCATGAGCTTGCTGTAGAGTGATGGGGGGGCTTCAGCAGATAAATCTCTCAGGTTCTTGGAGCTGAGAGCAGCTCTGATGGGACACGTTATACTCTTTACCGATATGGACATTCTAAAATATTGCAAACATACGGACTCCGCTCATGTGACGCCACTCGTGGTCTCGGGTTGCTATTTTGCGGGTCACATTTTAAGTTTTAAAGGCGTTCAAGAGGTTGATGCTTTTTTTGATATTCCATCCTTTTTTTAAAGAAATGTGTATAAATCATCGTTTTATTGGATGGGCGAGAAGTTACTTGGATGATTATCACTTTTAATTTATAGAGCAAAAATAAAAATGCCCCTTGAGTGTTCCCGATTAAGCCTATACACAGCCAACTCGGAGGATCGAGGTCTTAGTTGGAAGTGAACCAGCCAGGGTCTTAATCAGAACCCCATGCCGGGAGAGAGGATGTGGGAAACGGGGAGGAGGGCGAGTGGGAAGCATCATTTTTCTTCCTGGCTGTAAATTAGAAAAACAGCTGTGCTGTACATGAGTTTGATGGAGAGAGAGGATAGCCCTTCCGGCTGATAAAAGCCTCCCTGAGTTAAGGCTGCCCCTGGCTGGTTCACACCTAATTTAAAAACAAAATACACGGTGGCAATTAGGGAGGTGGCAGTTCAAAGCATTACCCCGGAACTTTGAATTCATCAGTGCATCATGCAATCCATGGAAGATAATATTATCTTTAGAAATGTGCCGTGTTCCCGGACATATTAACTGTGCGTTTGCTAAATTCTCATTTTCTCACGAATTTAATGATATCTTGACAAAAGGGAAATTTTAGGAAAACTCATAGAAAATGAGAAGAAAAATATAAAACAATGTTCTGTATGGTGCTGTAATAGCCAATACTGACGTTTAAACAAAGGTCCTGCTCGTAAGAGCTTAGTCTAAATTAAGATAATATAACAATAGACATAAGGCCAAGACAGTGAGCAAGAGTGGATGACTGGCTTTTAGCTCCTTCTACGTCCTTACTAAACAGGGTCATGGTCCATCCAGTTCAGCCCATGTGCCATGTAGGGCAAGTCTTTAACGTTCAATTTCTTGCTAATGCCGTGGCCTAGACATGCCACGTAAATGGCTTATGTTAAGTGATATATCCGAGGCTTACTGCCCTCCATCCACCCCAAAAGCTAAGGTCCGAATAACTAATGCAGAAAATTAGTGACTAATGGAATCTTCCCAACATATACCATTACGCTGTAACAGCCTTATCTGACATTCGCCCCAACTGCACCTTTTCTGTCCTAAAAAGCTCAACCCCAAAATTGAGGGGTTTTTTTATTTCCCAAATCTCACGCTTCTGGTTCGAAAAACGTTAACGCTTCCTCTGAGTTTGATTTTCCCACCAAATACCCAAGATTGCAACACACTCTGGCTCTCCAAATCTGACCCATCGCCAAAGTACTCTGATCTGCAAGATGATGGATCTGGAACGGTTCCATCGACCGGCTGATGATCCCATGAGTAAAACCCTGAAGAGAAAACGACAACTCTGCGTCACTGCGAGCGCGAGTTGGAGGGACATCCGACGGAGTGGGACATATCTGCATCAGCGTAAACAAATGCCCCGTCACTTCCAGAAAAACCATGAAAGTTCAGAGAAGTGAGGAGGTTGTCTTAAAAAGAATAGTGTGTGATCGGACAACAGCTTGAAAGTATTATTAACAAGAAACGAGCCTAGCCAATGAATTGGTTTATTAAGAACTATTTGTCATTTTTTTTCCTGGAGAAAGCAAAGCTGCTTGTAGCGATGGACCAATAATTCTTCTTATCATCATACATTTGCTTATTATCCTCATACATTTTATTTTCTTTTTGGGGCTAAAAAAATGGATGTCCCCTAAATGTTTTTTACCCAACTTTGGCTTTGTTAGCATAGTTAGTTTCCCTTAACAGGTTTTGAAACGGAATTGTGTATGTTAGATGACACTATTGTCTTCGCCCATTAATCTCCCTAGCCCATAGACATTCCTGTTCTCAAATATATCAGTATTGACCATGAGTCAGATGTTTGTTCTCCTTGTTCTTCTTGTTGCTTTACTCAACTCATCTGTTCCTTGAGCTCCTTAAATTTCAGCAACCATGATTTACGTTATTTTAAAAGCTCTCTCAAACCCCTAATCTGGTGGAATACTAGAAATATGTGTATTCAACATTACTCCTATAACATTGTTGCTGTCCGGTTTATGGGACTCAAATGCTGATACCTTTTCCTCCTCTGCAGACATGTGATCGTGGTTGCCATGATCTGTTGTGTAAATAAATAACATGTAAACAGAGCCAGTCCTGGTGGGTCCATGGGACCCAGGGGGAACATTAAAAGGGGCGGCCAATTGCCGGCCCAAGACGTGGTTTCCTCTAGATTGTAACATCGTTTGACAACACCTGTTGTCTCTGTTAGTCAATTTGATGGCGCTATATAAAATAAATAATAATAATACATGACCTCTAATGCCTCTCCCCGTTCCTCCAATTGGGGATGAGGGTGTGCATGGAAGCTCCGCCTTTTTCAAACGTGCATAGGGAGTAGCATTGACATACCGTGTGGTTGGAAATGAGAGACAGGAACATAAGGTTACGCAACGCTGTGGTTAAATGCGAGGCTGCTCACGGCCAGAGGGAACGATGCGATTGAGGTAAGAGCATGATGGATGCGTAGGTATATGTGAGCATTAATGCGTATGGGTAAAAATGTCAGCATTTATGTGTAAGTGTTTGTGAGGATGGATGTGTATGTGTGAGCATTGATGTCAGTTTATAAGTGTGTGTGTATGAGCGTGAATGTGTACATATAAATGTGTGTGGGATGGATTTCTATCGGTGTGCGTGGGAGCATGAAAGTGTGTGTAAGCATAAATGTACCCAAGCTAATTGTTTGAGAATGGATGTGTATTTGTGAGCATGAATGGTTATGCCTAAATATGTCAGCATGGATGTGTACGCATAAGTAAGCATGTGTAAGTGTTTGTGTGAACATGAATGTGTGTGTGTGAGGAATGGATGTGTATGTGTGTGTAAGGAATGGATGTGTGGGTGGTAGAGTGTCTGTGGGTGGGTGGCAGTGTCGGTGTGTGTGTGAATGAGGGTATGTGTGTGTGAATGAGGGTATGTGTGTGTGTGTGTGAGAGAGCAAGAGAGAGTGTGTGAGAGATCGCGTGTGAGAGAGTATGTGTGTGTGTGTGTGTGTGTGTGAGAGAGAGTATGTGTGTGTGTGTGTGTGTGTGTGTGTGTGTGTGTGTGTGTGTGTGAAAGAGAGTATGTGCATGTGTGTGTGAGAGACGCCAGGAAGATATTGAGAGTGTGTGTGAGAGAGTGTTGGCGTGAATTTGGTAATCATACCATTACAGATGTGGACATGGTTTTGGTGGTTCGGGGGGGGGGGGGTGCATTTCATTCTTCCTAGGCAGCACAATGTCTTGGGCCGGCCCTGCTGGACAGGCAATGTTGGCCCAAAGATAAATGTCCTAGAAGGTCTTCCTCTGAACGGACCGTATTGTTTCAGAGACAGACTTGGCATCTGTAACATTCTATAGGGTTTTGAAACTCTGTTTTCAGATCTCCAAATAGCTTCCCAGTTGAGAAAGCTTTTGCGTAATTTGGCAGATCCCTTCAATGGTTTGTTTGGTCTCTGCTGGGCCTCGGAAGGGCCACATACATTACATCTCTTCCTTTTTCTTTTGCCATTAGGGACCGCAAAGGGACCATAACTAAAATGATGCTTCCGATTTTATGAAGGCATCTCAGGAAATGGTTCCTTGGAGAGTCCAAGTAAAAGCAAAGAAAACAGCAAACCCTACTGTGTAGGAGGGTGAGTTTTACAGGCCTTCCTTGTCTTCCCGGAGAGATCCATCTCGCAGATGACATGGCCTGTCCCATTACTCCGACGGCTGTTTTATGGTGGCTTCCAGTCAGGTATTTTGCTGCCTCATTACATGCACAGAAGAGGGTAATTTAATTGTAAGCGTTTTCCTCTTCCCGTGTAAGAGGCCTTGACTGCCATGCACCATATTTATTTGCCCTACATTGGTAGTTTTTACTGCCTGCTGGGCTTCATCCCAAGAGGGTCTGACAGAAAGCAACATACAGGTTAATAGCTTTTCTCAGCCAACAAAACATATTCGTTACCAAGTATCCGTGAGGGGCTCAGGCACTGCTTGGGCTCAGGTGTGTAGTGTCGCCACCATGCCCCCATCACAGAAACTCAGCCATCGGTAATAAGTAGTGTTGCCAGCCTCTATACCATTTCCAAGTAAGGTGGGAGCTATTAAAAAAAAATAATCTTGTATTATTACCGTAACTCGCTGGCTATAAAATACTGCAAATAAGCAATATCCTTGGGGATTTTTTTTTTTTTTTTATTCTTTATATTTTATTTTGTACGTAAGGTGCGGTTTGTGGGTCTACGAGGAACAGAAAAGTCATAATACTTGTTGCAATAGAGATTTAATTGTGTCCAATCACCGACAAGATCCCAACCCAGAAATCATCCGACCCGCTTCCTTGTAACACAGCCACCCTTGTTCCATTTCAGTCCCCCCCCCCCAGTTATTGCACAAATTAGTTCACTTCCCTGCATTTCTTATCAAGACCCTTTGTTTCCTCTCTGAATAAAATGTATTATCTCATTCTTTTTAGAGCCCACTGACTCATCCTGGTGCTGGTGAGATGTCCCCAGCTGTCACAATCCTCACAATAACTCCATGACAAATATCCTGGCACTTGTAAGCCTTCTCTCCTTCCAAGACGCTAACAGGAGAAGGCAACGTGCACACGTTTCCAGAGGTGCCTCGGGAATTATCTGCAATTAACAGATACCCAATATAATCCACAGGGACATCAAATGGGACCAGTCGATAGTCGGCTCTTTGGGTTTACGTGTACAGCAGGGAGGGTAAAAAGCATTTTTACTTTTCACTTGGGAGTTGTAATCTTTGACCCTTTTTCATTATATTTTCCCAAACTTCTGCAATGCCACAAACTAGCGGTTTATGACCTGTCTGCAATCCCTGTCTGCCTGTCCCATGATATCTCTAAATCTGTGAGTGTTTTATTAGCGTTTGACTCGAAGTGGGTTATAAACCACTTCCTCCCACTGTATACCAAAAAGAATGAGATCCTTCCTAGCGTTCTCCATTCCGTCCTAGCATTCCCCATCCCTGTGAGCCTTCGCCATCCCAACATTCTCCATCACTCTGATAGGGTGACCACATCAGTCATGGTTCTTAAAACCCAGATAGAAATGCTGTCCTGTAGAATGGGGGATGTATAACCGACTAATGGGTTACCTTCCATAAGTCTATACATCCCACATACTGCAGGGCAGCATTATATCTGGGATAGTCAGCAATATGAAATACTTATACTTGTCCTGATGTGGCCGATGTGGTCCCCATACCAAGTAAGCATTCTCCATCCTACTATTCTCCATCCCATCCAAGCATCTTTTATCCCCTCCAAGTCTCCATCGCTCTGAGCATTCCCCATCCTCACCATTCCACATTCCCCATCCCCAACATTCCACATTCCCCATCCCCAACATTCCACATTCCCCATCCCCAACATTCCACATTCCCCATCCCCTCCCAGCATTCTCCATTCCCTCGTCATGCATATTGGCGCTCTTATGGAGACTCTTACTAGGTATGGAGAACCTGCATCTAGGCCGGCTACATGACTTATTTCTACTCTTACTCAGACTCCATAGCGTGAAGGCAATTAACTACACGGTTGCTTTTGTGAGGATTTAAACATATATACCTGTATATATGTACCTGTGTCAGAGACAACCGAGTCTTCTAACCAGAGGTTGCGTTGTCTTTTGCGTTTTCAGACTGTCTCTATAGATACACAACATTCTGTCCACTAATAAACAGCATTTCTCGGTAATCAGGGCTTGACTCATTGTGGGATACCTTTTCAATGAGCCATTATTATCTACACAACGAAAATATCTGGTTGGGTGCATTGTTGAAACCACAGCAGTCTCCCCTTCAGTTGCTATAAGATGAATTGCAGGATTAGAATTTGATAAAATCCATCTGGCCACTACGGTCAAGACCTTTTGCTGCAACGCATTTAAATGTGATTTTTGGCTTTTTTACACAGCTGGTAACCAATGCCTATCCAATATCATTGGGGTTTATGAACAATTACTTCTGTATTTCTTTTGAATTGTGCTTTTGACCCTTACAGCTGTCCGTAGTACCGATATCTCATGCACACCAATGACTGGTCTCCAGCGTAGAGACAGGAGCTGCCGCGAACGGTAAGCACCGGACGCACCCTCTGTTTCACCGGTGACACGCACACTCACTCACACACCCTGCCACCTAGCCCTGGGAAGTGCGGCTTCCTTCCTGTAGGAACACCGGGTTAGACGGGGGATATCCTATTGTGTTGTGATCTCAGCCTTACTGTCAGCGTCCCTGACGGAATGGGGACACTAGAAGTTTATCGAGGACAGCAAATTCAGACAATTCAGGCCTTGAGCGACCCGGTGCACAGGGATCACACAGGACTTCACTCTCGCCCCATGCTGGAAATCACGCAAGCGCTTCCCTGACTGTCACACTCGTCGGCTAACCCAGAAATAACACAATGGCTTTCCTCGTCCCGGTCACACATTTAACAGAATGTGTGTCACCCCAATATACACCATCACCTTAAAGAAAAGACCCCTTGAGTTTATTTGTGTCACCGGTACATACCCTAATAAACCCTTAGGTGGTTTCGGGGGTAGTTTATGCCTGTGACGTTAAAGGTTGCCCAAGCATTAGCATTTCAGGTTTTTTCCCCAGAAGTCCCTGGACATTAGTAATTAGATTACAGATCTCGTCCTTCTGACGAATCATGTATAGTCTTGTGAATGGGCCAAGAGAGGCTAAGGGGTCAGACCAGGGGTTCTCAGTGTACCCAAACACTCGGATTCCTTTCTCTGCGTTATCACAAACCAGATACGTCACGCAGTATCGGTGCCCAATACACAGGGGCCTGCTGAGATTGATTTGTTCACCATGTTCCCGTTTGTCCCCTCTCATCTTTTACATCTCTTTAAAAGGGGACTCGTCGAGCTGCATTCTGTTATTTTTGGAAGAGCCGCCGCGAGTCTGACCCTAATTAAATAGGCATGTTCGCTCCAGAGCGAAGCAGAATTGGGTTACTGGGACAGAAGGCATACCCAGCCAAACCGAAGGAACGTACAGATCTGCTTTCAGTTACTCGGCTGAGCCAGAGCTGCCAGGCGCGGAACATTATCCCGGGAGCGCGTGCATGTACCGCCAACTCGTTAACCTCTTCTGGCATCTTCTATTCATACTCAAATGTTTGAAATTTGAAGTTACTGTACAAAAGGTCTTAACACGTAGTGGTGTATTAGAAAAGTTACGTTCTAGCGGTATAATGAGAGACTCCGCACCAAGGAGGTTACAGTCTATAATGGCAGACCCTGTCCCAAGGAGCTTACAGTCTAGCGGTATAATGGCAGACCCTGTCCCAAGGAGCTTACAGTCTAGCGGTGTAATGGCAGACCCTGTCCCAAGGAGCTTACAGTCTAGCGGTATAATGGCAGACCCTGTCCCAAGGAGCTTACAGTCTAGCGGTGTAATGACAGACCCTGTCCCAAGAAGCTTACAGTCTATCGGTATAATGGGAGCCCTTGTCCCAAGAAAGGTGGATATCGGGCAAGACTGCAGTCTCCTTACTATTGCCGAGTATCCCAGAATGCAGTCGGAAGTTCACGGCGCCACATCTGCTCTGTACGTTGGGTATATTTCATGGTAACCTAATAAGTAGACACTACTCAGGATCTGAAGAGGTTAATATCCGACACAAAATACGTTTCCCAGGATGGAAAATGAAAAGTGCATTAAACAGAAGATTCTCCAGGGAGAGGAGGGTGGAAATGCTGACATCTGGCAGACCGAACGTTGTCTGAGGTTGGGGCAAGACGGCCACAAACAGACCAACAATCCACAGCTGGCAGAGAGGTAATTACTACCCAGCTCACAAACATCTTGTACGCAGAGCGCAGGGCCCTGCATGTGCATTACAGGTAGGAAACGGTGTGTGTGTGGTACTGGGATCCAATACACATAGCTTTGCGTGTTATACAAAGAGAAGGGGCAGCCTTATCACTTCTGTGCTATACGGAGGTAGCACACATTGATCTATATGTAATACACAGACATAAGGTTACAGAAGTTCAGGTGGGAAAGGCAGAGCACTGGCGGTCCGACTCGGAGGAGGAAGAGAAGATTATAAGGTGAGAGGGTGGCATCTACGTCTTGTGGGAGTTAATGGGGGGGGGGGTCACAAATAGTGTTGGCTCAGGCTGTTATAAGGAATTCCATTCAGGGTGGGGAGAACGTGCTTCGAATGAGAAGAAATATGTGTATAGGGCCAGACACCCCATACCCACCCAGAAGGACACCTAACACCCCAGGGTTATCCCACTGAATCATAGCCCCCTCAGCCCTTACTATCTAATTTTAAATTGTGCAGGAAGAGGATGTGCATCCAGTGGCCATGGCACCCCTCCTAATATTACACATCTGAGGAAGAAGCCGTGCCCTCCCTGGATTCCCACTTCTCAGGGAAGAAGACGGGAAATGGCTTTACCCGACGCAGCTTCCTGAATTGGTCACAATGCGGACGGAAGGGAGGGAGGGGACACCTCAGCACCGGGGTGGAATCAGCCTTGTCACCTTCAGAGCCAGTTCTACCGTCTCCGTTACCAGTGTTGTCGGGAAGAAAAGCTATGTCGGGAAGAAACACCTCCGGTCACATAAAAAGTACACTGTATTTTAGGTGTCTATTGAACTCTCGCCCACTACTCTATTACCTTTCTTTCCTACACGCCCTGTAGAATCATGCTTCCGTCCTGGAATTTGTCCAACGCCACAGACTGTAAGCTCTTGGGATTAGGGGCATTCTGCTATTCTGTTCCAAAAATATGTAACATCACTACAGACCTTGGTGACAGATAGGAACCTGATATAGTGCGAGACTACAGCCTCTATACTACGGCATCTCAGAAGGCAGCAGGAGCCTGTCCGCTTTACTGCACTATGGCTTTCTTAAGCGGATTGTAGTGTGAATTCACCCTACGCATGCCCCGGTGACATCACGGTGTCACTATGATCACTTTATTAATGTTGCCACGTTTTGCCTTACCTGTAGTGAAAGGTGTGATTAAGAAGAGCCTAGGGAATTCTATTGTGCATGAAACCTCTAATTTAGAATGATTCTGGGATATTTTTACCCTTACATTACAGGGAAATAATAAAAAATAAAGGTTTATTTTATTTTATTTTTTTGTGCAAGCGTCTCCAGGCATAGTCTACCCTAGTCATTCCTCATACGTTCCAGATGCGCTGTATATTTCTAGGGTAGTTGGCATGCGTGATGCTCGACCAGCGGGGTGTATGTAACATAATGCAGCATCTTCTGTTTAACGGATGAAACTGACGGTTGTGAAACTTTATTGCCCCCGTGATCGCCTAAGATTATGGATACAACAGAAGGACTTCCTGAAAGAATACTTTTGTTATTCGGCTGCAGAAATGAGTTTTGACATACAGGGCGGATTACACGCATCAATGTTACTGTGCCCTAACACCAGTATTTACACAATTGCTTTTAAATAGCGACAAGATACTTCAAGTAACCCAATTAGTATTTTCGTACTCCTTCCACCAGCTGCGGTCTACAACCCCCATCATATCAGCCAACCGTTGTCCGGCTAATAAATCAGATGTCGGGCTTTGTACTTGTATTGCCTCCCTGGCACTCTTGGAGTGTAAGCTTCTAGGTTTGGTCCCTGCTTTGTTCACTCTTCTTTTGAATATTACTATTACCCCACTCTGCAGGAAATGATAGCCTGAGGCGGTTGTATCCAAGGAGGGGCAGGAAGCTCTTTGCCGTTTGTCAAGAAGGCAGATGTGTACACACCTGCTCCATGTCCTGATTTACCCCACTGTCAGCGTACCGAGCGGCCTCAAGTCTGTAGTCAGGGCCCGACTGGGAATGAAAACTTCCCTGGAAATAAATGGCGCCATTTTGGGGCACTGCACATGGCGCGTTTGTGTTAGAGTGACTGTTGTGCAACATTTTAGAATGGGTTCATATGAGGAGCAAACAGGCATCATGCATGCATGGTGAGGTAGCGTGTCTATCTGCCTGTTGGCCTTAAGAGTGCACCATATCTGGTTCAAATCCCTGTGGCTCACGTGTGTCATATAAATATCTAGTGGCATAATTGCTTTTTGTATACCAGTCCTATTAGAGCAGCTGAACGTATTGTTTTAGACTGGATGCATATAAGTTTATGAGTCAGGAGAAAGCAGGCTCATATATCAAAGGCTAGAAGCAGCATCTGTCTACTTGGTGGCATAGCGGTAAGGTAACCTGTGTATCTTACAAAGTACTGCTGGGTCTAGTCTTACCAGCTCTCTTATGATGTTAAAGTGTAAGTATATATGTGTTTGTATACATCTCTATAGTGTTAGACTGGCTGTATGTAATGTTTGAGTGAGTCAGGAGAGAGCAGAGTCATATATCCACCCCGAGAGAGCACCACCGCCTGCCTGGTGGTGTAAAGGTAAAGTAACCTGGATACCATACCAAGGATCGCTGGTTTGAATCCTAGAGTCTCCTCTGTGGTCATAATGCGTATAAAGTGTATATGTTGTTTTAGAATAGGGGCGTATATATAAGTACATGTGAGTCAGGAGAAAGCAGGGTCATATTTCCACGGCGAGAAAGTAGATCTGACTGCCTGGTGGTGTAAAGGAAAAGTAACCTGCGTACTGTACTAAGGATCAATGGTTCAAATCTTGATGGTTCCTCTTTTGTGTTAATGCACCTAGAGTGTATGTATTGTTTTAGAGTAGGGGCGTATATATAAGTATATGTGAGTCAGGAGAAAGCAGGGTCATATATCCACGCAGAGAGGCTCACGTTGCCTATTCTGTGTTGGATTCACCAAAAAGCGTAACAACCAGATTAGAAAGACTTCTTATGCCCAGCATCAGCAAGTGTGTCAGATCCACAAGAAGATGATGGAAATCATGACTCGTGAAGTGCAGACAAATGACTTGAAAGAAGTTGTTAACAAGCTAATTTCAGACAGTATCGGCAAAGACATTGAAAAGGCCTGGCAGTCCATCTATCCTCTACATGATGTGTATGTACGCAAAGTGAAGATGCTGAAAAAGCCAAAGTTTGAGCTGGGCAAACTTATGGAACTACATGGTGAAGGCGGTGGTGCTGGGAAGCCTGCAGGAGATGAGACAGGCGCCAAAGTAGAGCGGGCTGATGGATATGAGCCCCCAGTTCAGGAATCTGTCTGAGATGCATAATCTGAATTAGAGCCTGTAAAGAAAATAAACACTTGTTCTATATATTAAAAAAAAATTTATATATATATATATATCCACGCCGAGAATGCAAAACCAACTGCCTGGTGGTGTAAAGGTAAAGTAACTTGCTTACCATACCACGAGTTGCTGGTTTGACTCTTGATGGCTCCTCTGTGGTGTTAATGCATACAGAGTGTGTATGTTATTTTAGAGTAGGGGCGTATAAGTACATGTGAGTCAGGAGAAAGCAGGGACATATATCCACGGCGAGAGCACAACCCCAAGTGCCTGGTGGTGTAAAGGAAAGTAACCTGCTTACCATACCAAGCATCAATGGATCGAATCTTGATGGATCCTCTGTGGTGAATGTATTGTTTTAGACTAGGGGCATATATGTATATGTGAGTCAGGAGAAAACAGGGCCATATATCCACGGCGAGACAGCAAAACCAACTGCCTGGTGGTGTAAAGGTAAAGTAACCTGTCTACCGTATCAAGGATCGCTGGTTCGCATCCTGATGTATATATTGTTTTAGAGTAGGGGCGTATATATAAGTATAGGTGAGTCGGGAGAAAGCAGGGTCATATATCCACGCCGAGAAAGCACAATCGGCTGCTCGGTGGCGTGAAGGTATAGTTGCCTGCCTGACATACAATGGATCGCTGGTTCGAATCCTCATGATGACTTCGACACGTAAGTGCGCAGTGTGGCTCTGCTTGTGTGTGCCAGTGGATGGTGTTAAAGTGGCTCTGTGGCACTCTAACATCGGACGCTTACGTACACATCTACAGCCTCACCTGCATACACATAGCCGGTTGCGGACAAGTTTGCCAATAACACCTGAAGGTTGGGGTGTAAGCCGTGTGTCCTCACACGCAGTGACCGATAACACTGGTTGCGGAAAAGGTTTCGGAATGTGTGCGCATCCGCTTGACCCGTTCCTGTGCGTGCACAGTAGCCCACACAGCGACTTACATGGAGAATCATCATGGCGGATACAAAACCGCGGATACGATACCGGAGATCCGGAGTATGATGGGGCATCACTGAGCAGCCGTCCCTTTCCTTCTCTCTGCTTCCTTTGGGCCAGAAACAAACACAATATACTCTCTGTATATTGGGAGACAAAGACCCCCTGAGGGGGTTTTACTCCACCATCCATAAAGTATCACATGTATGACTACTAAAGTAACATGAATAGAGTATAAAGAAAAACACTTAATTAACTAATTAAAACACTTAGGTTAATTAAGTGTTTTTCTTTATACTCTATTCATGTTACTTTAGTAGTCATACTTTATACATGATATACTTTATGGATGGTGGAGTAAAACCCCCTCAGGGGGGTCTTTGTCTCCCAATATACAAAGAGTATATTGCGTTTGTTTCTGTACCGAAGGAAGCAGAGAGAAGGAAAGGGGTGGCTGCTCGGTGATGCCCCATCATATTCCGGATCTCCGGTATCGTATCAGCGGTTTTGTATCCGCCATGATGATTCTCCATGTAAGTCGCTGTGTGGGCTACTGTGCACGCACAGGAACGGGTCAAGCGGATGCGCACACATTCCGAAACCTTTTCCGCAACCAGTGTTTTCAGTCACTGCGTGCGAGGACACACGGCTTACCGCAACCTTCAGGTGTTATCGGCAACCTTGTCCGCAACCGGCTATGTGTATGCAGGTGAGGCTGTAGATGTGCACGTAAGCGTCCAATGTTAGAGTGCCACAGAGCCACTTTGACACCATCCACTGGCACACACAAGCAGAGCCACACTGCGCACTTACGTGTAGAAGTTGTCATGAGGATTCGAACCAGCGATTCATTATATGTCAGGCAGGCAACTACACCTTCACGCCACCGAGCAGCCAATTGTGCTTTCTCGCCGTGGATATATGACCCTGTTTTCTCCCGACTCACATATACTTATATATATGCCCCTACTCTAAAACAATACATACATCAGGATGCGAACCAGCGATCCTTGGCATGGTAGGCAGGTTACTTTACCTTTACACCACCAGGCACTTGGGGTTGTGCTCTCGGCGTGGATATATGGCCCTGCTTTCCCCTGACTCACATATACTTATATATACGCCCCTACTCTAAAATAATATATACACTTTAACTCCACAGCGGAGACTTTGGGAATCGAGCCAACAATCTATTAGTACATCAGGCAGGTTACTTTACCTTTACGCCACTGAGCAGCCGATTGACTTCTCGAGCTGTGGATATATGTCCCTGTTTTCTCCTGTCTCACATATACATATATGCCCTTCCTCTAAAACAATATATACACCACCGAGAAGCCATCAAGATTCGAACCAGCAAACCTTGGTACGATAGGCAGCTTACTTTACTTTTACACCACCAAGTATATTGCTTTGCTTTCTCTGCGTGGAAATATGTCCCTGCTTTCTCCTGACTCACATATACTTATATATACGCCCCTACTCTAAAATAATATATACACTCAACAGTTATTCACTAACACCACCTTGTAGCCATTTGGATTCAAACCAGCGCTCCATTGCATGTTGGGTTGCTTACCTTACCTTTACGCCACCAGGTCTGCAATCAGCTCTGCTTCCTCGCCTAAGGAATATGATGCCTGTCATCTCCTGACTCACAAATACTTACATGCACCTACGCTAACAAGATACATGCCCTTTAAAATTATGCATTGCTAACACCATATATATATATATATATATATATATATATATATATACACACACAAAGTAACTATAACAATACATACTTACACTTTAACACTAAAACGTGTAACGCGATATGAATCGACAACCCTTTGCACATCAAGCGAGGCATATTACCATTACTCTATCAGGGAATAGGAAGCGATGGGCCGCCATGACCCTGTTTTCTCCTCACTTACATTTACTGACATATACCCTACATATATACACACAGCAACTGTAACAATACATACTCACACTAACACAATAAAGGAGCCTCAAAAACACTAGATACTGAAATACCAAATATAAATAAATATATACACTGCAACATACTTACACGCAATAAAGAAGCCATTGGGGTCCGAACTAAAGACTCCACACATGACATGCAAGTCACATTACCTCTACGCCATCAAACAACTGAGGTTGTCCCATAGATATATGACCCTGTTATCTCCTCACTGACAAATACCCTCTCTAAAACATTACATACACCATACATATATACACACACAGCAACTGTAACAATATATACTCACACTAACACAATAAAGGAGCCTCGAAAACCCTAGATACAGAAATACCAAATATAAATAAATATATACACTGCAACATACTTACACGCAATAAAGAAGCCATTGAAGTTTGCACCAAGAACGCCTTATATAACAAGTAGGTCACATTACCGTTACACCATCAAACAACCAGGTTCTTCGGGATATCACCATAGATATATGACCCTGTTTTCTCCTTATTGACATAAACTATTATATAACCTCTCTAACACATTACTCACACTTTAACACGATAAACAGCCTCTAAAACACTAGATACAGCATTACCATATATAAATAAATATATACACTGCAACATACTTACTCACAATATAGAGGCCCTCGGGGGTCGCATTTCCATTATGCCACCAGTCAAAAAGGGTTTGGATTTTTCAATACCATATATTAAAAATATATATATATAAACAGATTCTAAAACTTTTCCACGATACAGGTCCCAACAAGGCTTGAACAAATGATCAACTGTATGTTAAGTAGGTCACCTTACCGTTAAACCACCACGTAGCTGGGGCCAGTCCTCAATCGTGGAAAGATGATGCCTGAGATATTTATATGCACCCTAAAACAATACATACGGCCACTCTAACACCATAGTATCTATACATAACAATAATTGCTAACACAATACAGAAGCCGGCAGGATTCAAAACACAGAGTGTATGGCACCTAGGTGGTACACTTTACCATTACTCCACCAAGCAGCTGGACTCTGGTTCTCTCTATGGAAATATGATCCCTGCCTGCTCCTGACTCATACATAACCATGTGCACCCACTGTGAAACATACAGCCATTATCAACCATATAGATATACAGTAACTGTCACGCTATGTACTTACACATACATACATCTACCTTTAAGGCAAACACCGTGAAAGTAATTTGTTTCAAAAAAGCTTGTTTTCAGTCATCTTTTAAAATATGAAAACTGTTTATTTCATACTCTCACTCAGGTGCTCCCAATGATGTCATGGGCCACAGTGATATTAGGAACTATGTGTTTTTATATGTATTTAATTTATGACTAATATGTTTTTTTTATATATACCTTCAAAATGCAAGGTAAAACTGACCATGTCCAGTGTGCTCAAAAATGGCACCGTGAAATATGGGGCTGGTATTCAATTATTTCCAGGGATGATTTTAATTCCCAGTCCGGCCATGAATTAGATAAAGGGATGTCTCTAACAAAGTAGATGAGACGTCCACTCCCACCATTCTTCCCTTTTGTTCACTTTTTGGGCTCCTCCTTCCACCATTCCTTCCTTTTGTTGGGTCTCTTCCCTCCTCACTGAGCTACTCCACCCACCATTCTTTCCTCCTGTTCACTATCTCAGCCCTTCCTCCCTGCTTCCCTCTGACATCATGTTCAGTCTCTGAGCTCCTCCTACCACCGTTCTTTCCTCCTGTTTGCTCCTTAAGCTCCTCCCAATGTTTTCACCTCCTGTTCGCTCTCTGAGCTCCTTCTATCACTGTTCTTTCCTCCTGTTCACTCTCCGAGCCCCTTCTCCCATTGTTCTTCTCTCCTGTTCACTCTCCGAGCTCCTCCTCCCATTGTTCTTCTCTCCTGTTCACGCTTCATGGACCTCCTCCCACTGTTCCTGTATGGGATAAAGTTATCTCTGTAACAAAATAGATGAGATGTCCTCTCCCACTGTTCTTCTCTCTTGAGCTTTGCAATTCCTGTTCGCTGACAGACAGATATCTCTCATAAAGTCAGAAATTAGAAAAAAAAGGAAAAGGAAAATACAAATGTCATTAGAAAATAATTCCCCCCTCCTGTTAGCTCACTGAGCTCCTCCTCCCCCATTCTTCCTTTTTGTTTACTCTCTGAATTCCTCCTCCAACCATTCCCCCCCAGTTCGTTCCCTAAGCTCCTCCCACTGCCCTTCCCTCATGTTCACTCTCTGAGTTTCCCTCCACTCTTCTCCTATGCTGTTTGCTTTCTGATCTCCCCCTCCCTCTTTATTCCATCTTGTTCACTTTCTGAACTCCTACCCCCACTCTTCTTCCTTCATGTTCAGTCTCCGAGCTCCTCCTACCACCGTTCTTTCCTCCTGTTTGCTCCTTAAGCTCCTCCCAATGTTTTCACCACCTGTTCGCTCTCTGAGCTCCTTCTATCACTGTTCTTTCCTCCTGTTCACTCTTTGAGCTCCTCCTCTTACTTTTCTTCCCTACTGTTCACTCTCCGAGCCCCTCCTCCAATTGTTCTTCTCACCTGTTCACTCTCCATGGTCCTCCTCCCACTGTTCCTGTATGGGATAAAGGTATCTCTGTAACAAAATAGATGAGACGTCCTCTCCCACTGTTCTTCTCTCTTGAGCTTTATAATTCCTGTCCGCTGACATACAGATATCTCTCATAAAGGCAGAAAAAGGGAAAAAACTAATTTCATAAAAAAAAAAATCCTCTCCCTTTTTAGCTCACTGAGCTCCTCCTCCCCCCATTCTTCCCTTTTGTTTGCTACAAAGGCGAGATATGTGGGAGAACACTCAAAGCCGCAAATAGTAACACATGAGTGGGGAGAAAGGGGACACAATCAGATGTCGCAAACAAGGAAATTAAATAAAAGCAAAGAGAAAATAACAAAAGACAAGCTCAGCAAACCAACCAGATCAGCAGTCAACATAAATCCAATAGAACCCGATACCCAGTGTCTCCAAGATCCTACACTCGGAATTTGGTGCCATTGTACACCATGCGTTCTCAGAACAAGATAAGATAAACTCTGTGATCATTTTTGGGTTCTAGTTTGGTGCATTGACTCGATGCCCTACAAATTTTAATTCTTATTCTCAACTTGAGATGGTGCCTCCACACTACAAAGCCTGTTGCCTTCCATCCAAGGTCCACTGATGGCTACCACAAGGTGGCTATACAAGTCCTCCCAGTTAAGCTTAGTTAATGATTATCCACAGGGGAACTGAAATCCTCTGGGGTGAATGTGATGGAGACCCATAATTGGACTGAGTAGATCCGCCTTTGAGATCTTCCTTGCCGTGAATGCTCAGCTGCTCACAAGTTAATCCTCTGTAATTCTCTCCGCAAGCACTAGTGAAGATGTAATGTAGTGGTAAAACAGAACTCAGTTTATTGAAGACAGCACAGATATTTATACACAACACATGATATGATTAGGGGTATAATCTCATCAAACACCAGACAGCCCGGCACTGCCATACACTTCTATAGTCAATAATGCCGACCCGGCAAAGAGTCACTATTTAGGGGTGATCAATCCTGGGGTACCAATGGAAACCACAGGGTCCAAGGATATTATGGCCCAAAAAGTAACGTGACCCGACATAGGGACCCTGAGCGACAGCGCCGGAAACTATCCCGGGAGTCTGCTTAGGACAGACCAGATGGGGTTTCCCATTCACCCTATGCCCCTCAAAGAGCACAGGGTGACTTAGAGCGCACTGAGCAGGTAGGTAAGGAGTCTCCCCAGGAATCCACAAGTGCCCCCCTCCCAAACTCAAACATCCCCTCAGGACACTAACACAGGAGGAGATGGATTGACTCACAAGTTAGTCCATCCAGTCCAAATTGGTCCCCTAGCCCAATTGCCCCTACAAGGGCAACACTCACAAGGTCATCCTCTGCCTCTCCTGATGAACATACACACTGCTGAGGAGAAGTGGTGACTGTTCCTTCTCCTTGGAGTTCACTCATCTGCTGGCTGGTGATGCTGACTGCATCTAGGGAGATGGGCCGGCTGCACCACCTCCCGGGACCTCACTCAGCCCCTCCCTGATGTTCCAGCTGCCGCTGGGGAGATGGACCAGCTGCCCCTTCTCCCAGGCTTTCACTCAGCCACTGGGTAGTGATGCCACCTGCATCCCATCCCTGGTGCTCATGCCGCCGCTGGGGAGGGATGCCGCCTGCATCCCCTCTCTTGTGCTCCTTCTGCCGCTGGAGAGAGGAGCCGGTTGCGCTCTCTTCTGGGCTCTCACTTAGCCGCTAGGGGCTGCTGCTGCCACTGGGTTGACGGGCCGGCTGTATCCCTCCCTCGCGCTCCTGCTACCACTGGGGAGAGGGGCCGGTTGCTCAATCTCTCAGGCACTCACTCAGCCGCTGTGGAGTGATCCCCTCCCTTGTCTCCTTGGTGCTCCTGCTGGGGAGATTGGCCACTACCGTAATCTCTCTGGAACTTTCTCAACCACTAGGGATTGATGCCACCTGCATCCCCTCCCTGGTGCTCCTGCTGGGGAGATTGGCCACTACCGCAATTTCTCAGGCACTCACTCAGCCGCTAAGGAGTGATGCCGCCTGTATCCCCTGGTTTGTGCTCCTGCTGCCGCTGGGGAGAGGGGCCAGTTGTGCAATCTTTTAGGCACTAACTCAGCAGCTAGGAAGTGATGCTGTCTGCATCCCCTGCCTTGTGCTCCTGCTGTCACTCGGGAGATGGGCCGGCTGCACCCTATCCCAGGCCCTCACTCAGCTGCTAGGGAGTGATGCCCCCAGTATCCCCTGGTTTGGGCAATCTCTCGGGCACTCACTCAGCCTCTAGGGAGTGATGCTGCCTGTATCCCCTCCCTTATGCTCCTGTTGCCACTGGGGAGAGGGGCTGGTTGCGCAATCTCCCAGGCACTCACTCAAGCACTAGGGAGTGATGCCGCCTGCATCCCCTCCCTTGTGATCCTGCTGCCACTGGGGAGATGGGTTGGCTGCGCTATCTCCCGGGCTCTCACTCAGTAGTTGGGGAGGGATTCTGCCTGCATCCCCTCCCTGGTGCTGCTGTTGGTGAGATGGGCCAGCTGCACCATCTCCCTGGATCTCACTCAGCCGATGTGGAGTGATGCCGCCTGTATCCTCTCCCTTGTGCTCCTGCTGCAGCTGGGGAGATGGGCCGGCTGTTCCATCTCCCAGGCTTTCACTCAGTAGTTGGGGAGTGATGACCCCTGTATCCCCTCCTGGTGTTCCTGCTGGGGAGATTGGCTGGTTGCGCAATCTCTCAGGCACTCACTCAGTCGCTAGGGATTGATGCCGGGTACCGCTGGGATGAGGGGCCAGCTGCACCATTTCCCTGGCCCTAACTCAGCCGCTGGGGTGGGATGCCTGCATCCCCTCCCTTGTGCTCCTGCTGCCGCTAGGGAGAGGACCCGGTTGGGCAATCTCTCAGACACTCACTCATCCGCTGTGGAGTGATGCCGCCTGCATCCCCTCCCTTGTGCTCCTGCTGCCACCGGGTAGATGGGCCGACTGTGCGCTCTCCTAAGCTTTCACTCAGTAGTTGGGGAGTGATGCCCCCTGTATCCCCTCCCTGGTGTTCCTGCTGGGGAGATTGGCCGGTTGCGCAATCTCTCAGGCACTCACTCAGTCGCTAGGGAGTGATGCTGCCTGCATCCCCTTCCGTTTGCTCCTGCTGCCGCTGGGAAGATTTACCAGAAGTGCAATCTCTCAGGCACTCACTCAGCCGCTAGGGATTGATGCCGCCTGCATCACCTCCCTGGGACTCCTGTTACCACTGGGGAGAGGGGCCGGCTGCACCATTTCCCTGGCCCTCACTCAGCAGCCGCTGGGGAGTGATGCCGCCTATATCCCCTCCTTTATGCTGCCGTTGGTGAGATGGGCTGGCTGTGCCATCTCCCTGGATCTCACTTAGCCGCTGTGGAGTGATGCCGCCTGTATCCCCTCCCTTGTGCTCCTGCTGCAGCTGGGGAGATGGGCTGGCTGTTCCATCTCCCAGGCTTTCACTCAGTAGTTGGGGAGTGATGCCCCCTGTATCCCCTCCCTGGTGTTCCTGCTGGGGAGATTGGCCGGTTGCGCAATGTGTCAGGCACTCACTCAGCCACTAGGGAGTGATGCTCTCTGCATTCCCTCCCTTGTGCTCCTGCTGCCGCTGGGATAATTTACCAGATGTGCAATCTCTCAGGCACTCACTCAGCCGCTAGGGATTGATGCCGCTTGTTTCATCTCCCTGGTGCTCCGGCTGGGGAGATTGCCAGATGCACAAGCTCTCAGGCACTCACTCAGCCGCTAGCGATTGATGCCTCCTGCATCACCTCCCTGGGACTCCTGCTACCGCTGGGGAGAGGGGCCCGCTGCGCCATCTCCCAGGCACTCACTCAGCGGCTGAGGAATGATGCCCCCTGTATCCTCTCCCTGGTGCTCTTGCTGGGGAGATTGGCTGGTTACGCAATGTCTCAGGCACTCACTCAGCCTCCAGGGCACATCTTTTAGGCACTAACTCAGCAGCTAGGAAGTGATGCCGTCTGCATCCCCTGCCTTGTGCTCCTGCTGTCACTCGGGAGATGGGCCGGCTGCACCCTATCCCAGGCCCTCACTCAGATGCTAGGGAGTGATGCCGCCTGCATCCGCTCCCTTGTGCTCCTGCTGCCGCTAGGGAGAGGACCCGGTTGGGCAATCTCTCAGACACTCACTCAGCCGCTAGGAAGCGATGCCGCCTGCATCCCTTCCATTGTGCTCCTGCTGTTACCGGGTAGCAATGCCCACTCGACAAAGAGTCGCTAGTTCGGGGTGATCCTGAGGGAGGGGTGTCAATCCCGGGGTACTAATGGAGAGTTTAGGATCCGAAGATGTTATGGTCCAAAAAGCAACGTGATCCAACGTCGGGACCCTTAGGGACAGCGTCGGAAACTTCCTCTGGAGTATTGCCCACCACAAGCAAACCTGAAAAGAGCGACATGGTGGGACTACGAGTGTCCGTAGCATGGGAGTCTGGTTCCGGCAGACCAGATGAGGTTTCCCGTTCACCCTTTGCCCCCCAATGAGACAGGTAAGGAGTCTCCCCAGGAATCTACCAGTGCCACCCCCTCCCAAACTCAAACATACCGACGTGTCCTCAGCCTCAGGTTACCGTGAAGTTGTCCAATAGTGATTGACTTGGTCCCAGTACCAACAAACTGTCTGCAATTTGAGCTTCTAATCCTGCAGTTTATTGCCAGAGCTCACAGGGTAGACAACGTAACTTTTCCTGGTTGCAACTAGTCTTGTGGACTGGGGCAATGTGTCAGAACAGGAAGCACCAATGAGGGCATTTACTTTATCAACTGGTATGTCCATATGTATGGTGTAAATTATGATAACTGTCTGGGAACTCTGCCAGCTCGCCTGTTTGTAAACATTCTCCAACAAGGCAGTAAGGGCTCAAGGTTGTGGTATGCAAGAATGATGAATAGTTCCTTCCCAACTAAGAAAATTTAGGAGTATAGATAAAAAAGGGAGTCTTGGAGGGGAGAATAACCAGGCAAATGAGATCAGGGAATAGCCACACATAACCAAAATACCAGAATTACGTTCATTCTTCATCTAAACTGGATGCCACTAGGTCGTTCCCCACCAAAGACCGTACAAATAACTCACTCTCTATACATTTTAACCTTGGATATTACAGTAGGATGAGTTGTGAGTTGTTTTTTCTGCTTTGTGAACCTCTCCGGTGAGTCAAACGGAAGTAACGTCTCTTGGGGTGTCAGTGACATTGGTCCACTATGGTGGTCAGAAGTGCTGAAGAAATAAAAAGATAGCTCGGGGGCTTGTGGCAAGACAACAAAGGTATGGATGGACCAGGGAACTATTATGAGTTGGAAAGAGTAGAAGGCTATGGCTGAGTTATGGAGCTCCCGACACTCAGAAGCAGATGGAGGAAACATTAGGCTTTAGTTGATCCCATGGGACCGATGCGTTGAAGATGTCTATTAGCTGGTAAGAAGGCTGAAACTAATTGAGAAGTCTCGCTTGTTTTAAGTTACAAAAACACTACAGTTCGATGTAGTTGGTGCTTAATGAATGGCGTCAGGAGGGTTGGAGAGGAACAAGTTAAACTTTTAGAGTAAGCAAGATAATGCAAGTTTGGCTGTAATCTGGAGCTAAACGAAGAGCGGGGTCAGGGGAAGGTGTGAGAGTCCCAATAACCATCTAGAATGCAGATCCTGTTTATAGTAATGGTGTGGAAGTTCTAGCTTAAATCTTAAACTCGATACAAAGATATCTTAGGGGAGCAGAGGTGAGATGAGGGCAGCCATGAAGGAAATGCTCAAATTCTGCAAATAACGGCGCCTGGTAACAATTCCCAATAAAACGCTACACCCCAGATGAAAAGGGTCAGGGAGAGGGGATTCTGTTTCTAAATACTAAAAAGGTTGGAAGAAGGGAAAATGGTAAAGATCATATAGGGCAACATAATTAAGAAAAAAGACCAGATGATTATCGGAGGAAAAGGGAGCTGTCAGGCTCATACACAACATAAGATGTATAGAAGAATACATTATATAGCACCTACCAACAGAGAATATGGTACAGATTATACACGTGACGTCACAGCAGATTACAACATAAGCAGCACCTATCTGTTACAGAGAGAACAGGATGTGCTATTACACATCGCAGGATGACACAGAGAGGGAGTACAGACAGATCCACGTCGACAGATGGAGATTCTGCCCCGAACGTCCGGCTAGAGGCAGTAGAGGGAATGGGACGGCCTGGGGGCCATGGGAAGCTGTGAGTTAGTGCTTCCCGTTAGCACAGCCTGGGAATGGCTCGCTCTGACGTCTCAGCTGCAGGACTTTCCTCGTCTTGTCAGGCAGATGGGAAAACACGGAACAGTCACAGAAAATGAATTCATTACGCGTCGGAATGACGGCTTACGTCGGAGCTCCTAGCAACTCAACAAAAGTAACACATAACCAGTGATACAATGTATATACAATTAACTATCCGTTCACCGTATCCATGTATCATAGATACACGGACAGCTACAACATTTAGTAGATCAGACAGAAGGAATAAACGAGATGTTCACACTTACTGGTGGGATGGGGTTAACTTTGTGGGCAGTAATATGGAATCATGTGGACCTCCTTAGGAGAATCTTACCATAAATCCAAGTGCGTTCTTCTCCCAGCACATTCCCCTCCAATGGTTGTTTCAGAGCTTGTAGCAGGTCCACGTGGAAATAAGGGGCATATGCCCCATTAAATACTTTCAAAAACAACCAATAAACAAACTGAAACATGAACATGGCAAATGAAGTCTCATTTATTATTAACAACATAGGGAAAATGGGTTATTGAGACCCCCCCAACGAAGCGGCATTCCCTCTCCCCTGAGTCACCTCACATTCAGTGTAAGTCAGCACTCCAGATCATCCTGCATCGTGATACGTGGGTCCGAGGGGCCGGCTAGGAGCACATCTAGCCCAAGAAACAGCAAGCTGAGCCACCCCACCAAGCTGTTTGCATCTGGCAAAAGCCTCGTATCGCCCTGAGCCACAAGCCTGACTACAATGTCGGTGTTTGCCATTGACCACTGCCGTCATCGGAGGGGCATTGCCGGGCCCAACCACAAAGTCAGTGCCCAGTTCTGGCCCTCGATGAACCGTAGAGGGTGTTTCCTGGCAACCTTGGGAGGGAAAGCCGCATTACCACTGACAGGCGAGTCATCGGTGGAACATTTGGTGGAGATTGAGACCTCTTTGGCAGGGGATTAAGGAGAAAGGGATAGATGGACTAGGGAGCGGGCATTAGGGAAGGCAGGGCAGGAGGGACGATAACGATGCCCGGTGGCCTTTTTTCATCTTTTTGTCCTTTCTGGATCCTGGTTGCGCTTGAAGATAGAAGGCCTCGGCTTCCATGACTTATTACAGAAGGATCAGCAGCTGGGTCTGGAAAACAAAGTAAAAAGATAAGGTGATAACAGACCGCGTCCAAAGGGCCCAATTAAATAGTCCTCTAATTTACCTAATCCCATTAATCCCTGCCCCGTGTTTGCCCGCAGTGGCAGCTCTCCCGGCCTGCCGCCATTTATTCCCTGCAGAGCAATGCATGCTGGGACAGCATGGAGACTATTTTAGGTGTACCTAGGACCAAAGCACCTTAACATTTCTCTTATTTGCAATTTGAGATGCACAGACTGCTCCAGAACGGGCTGCAAACAATAGAAGAACAGTTCTGCTGTTGAATGAGCTAATAGCGTATACCATGTAACTGTATAACCCAAATACTCAAACCGGAGCAAACAGTATTAGCCTCTCCCAGCCTCACATTAGCCTCTTCTGCTACCTGGTCTAAAACCTCCAAACATATATCATAGCCTGAGCTCAAAAGTCTTAAAAGAGCTCTGGAAGTTAAGATCAGATTCTAAAAACACAAGGTGACTGTTCCAAAAAGTTTCAGGGTAAATCCCAAACCTCCCCAAATCAGGGATGGAAAGGTGGGCTGTGAAGGCAGGTAGAGACCAACTGTCCGGTGGACATTTTTATCTCAAAGGCTCCATTGTAGACTTTATTTCCCGTTCAGGACGCAACAGTGTATGTTGCGGTGTGATCAACACTCTCACCTGTCTCTTCTACAGCGTATATTACAGAACGATTAGAACACAAAACCACCCAAAAAAAAGGAAGTGACATGAGGTAACAGTGCAGCAAGAGCTTACACATTTAGTGGAGAAAGTGACACATAGCTATACTGAGCGATACTGTGAGTACCTTCAGCTAGACTGAGTACTGTACTACTATTGTGAAATGACCAGGGGCTCCCATTCTACCATTACACTGTAAGCTCCCGGGGCTAGGGTCTCCTATTACACCACTAGACTGTAAGCTCCTTGGGACAGAGTCTACTATAACACCACTAGACTGTAAGCTCTTGGGTCGGGGTCTGCCATTATACCGCTAGAGTGTAAGCTCCTTGGGACGGGGTCTGCCATTATACCACTAGAGTGTAAGCTCCTTGGCTGTTTAGTCTCACATCCATCTCAAAAGGTTAGCGTGATGTAAAAATATTTCTCGGAATGGTGCAGCGGTAATGTGAGAAGAAGCACTCAAGCCGGAGTTGCATTTAATAAAAGTTTTTCATATTAGAGGCCCTTATTTGGTGAAACGAGGCTCAAGTCCCAGGTTTACGTTAAGTTTCTGCTGAGTAGCGCATTGCGCGTCTCCCATCGATCTGCCAAAGAGCTGAGCTTGGCTGCCCTCGAGCTGACTGCGAGTCAGTGGGTGAGACCTGTTAGTAGAACTGGCAGTCGTGCCGGCAGTGGAGCCGGTCCTTAAGCCGGACAGACCCTGTTCTGGGTTAACCTGCCTCCTCCTGTGGGGTGAAACTGATTCTGCCCAACAAGCCTTTGTGAATAGACCAGTCCACGCACAATGGAATTGCCAGATCTGATTTACACGTTTGTCACCAAACAATACATATTCCCAAGCGGCTTCCCATCGTGTCTTACCCTTAGAACTTCTGCTGAATTTTTATTCTCGCCTTGCAAGTCACCGTTGTCGTTAATGAAAGTGATTAAAGGTCCAGAAACTCTCTGTTGCCATTGAAGGACAACGGGTCCAATCTTTGTTGTGTTACTACAGGTGAAAAACTAAATTATAGCTCTATATGCAGAAATCTCAATATGTCCTCAATAATGCCACCCAAATCATAACACCCCATTCATTCAAAAGCTGCCCGCGGTACCTCACGAGCAGAATCAACATTCTAATTAAATAAAATAATATAATTTTTTTCCCATGTGTATTTTTTCCCCCATTTCTAAAATTGTCACTATAAAGTATTTGCAAAACAAACCTATGGACAGTTGGATGACTGTATTTAAACAAAGCTGATAAACCAGCGACGCGGAATACATAAAACAGCTGTGTCAGAATTTGGCCGGTTGGCTGAAATTTTGTATTTCTTTTTTTGCTGCCACTTCTAAACTTTCAATCTGAAGAAAATAAAATAATCAAAAAAATAATTTAAAAAAGCGCCTCTTTCCAGCTCCTCTAGGGGGGGGCAGGGAGGGAAGGAGGAGGAAAAATATTTATAATAACGATTTTCGAGAAAAAAAAAAAAATGAGCGAGCAGCTCGACAATTGAGTTAAACAAGAGTTTAGAAAAAAAAAAAAAAAAAAAAGGAAATCCAGCCAATCTCTGAGTAGCTGGGACAGCTGTTAAATACAGCACTCGGCTTCAATGAACAGTCAGTTCAGGGGACGAGAGAGAAGGGAGAGAGAAAGCTATCAAAGAGGAAACATTTCAAGAAGGAGGAAAAGCCAAAGCAACAGAAATATTTTCCAGTGACTCTGTCATTTTACCTCAAGAGAATTTATACGCTGATCAGAACGTTATCTGGATTATTCCTTTTGGAATTCTTCTGCTGGTTGTTTTTTTTTGGTCTTTTTTGGGGGGGTTTGGTTTGGAATAACTTATTATCCTGGAGACAAGAAAAAGAATAAGCGTGGCAGAAGTTCAGCAAGAACTTGATTTCTAAGAAAAGAGAAAAAAGAAAGGAAAGGAGGAAAGAGGGAAAATAAAATCCGCCCGGACATTCGCTTTCTTGGATTCTAGGAAAGAATTACCTAGTTACGTCGTTTCAGAAAAGTTTTTAGACTTTAAGAGCAAGAAACTTTATTCATTTTTCTTTTGGAACGCGATTTTGTGACATTCTAGGAAATTGTGCCACGGCTCAGGCGGAAGGAAGAATTCCCGACATTTTGTTGGAAGGAATACTTTTTTATTATTTTTTTTCAGAATTTCAAAATGTGTTTGTAATTCTACTTAGACACTGGGACTTTTCGCTGTGAACTCTTAGATTATTGTACGAAGATGTCCTGTTCTAGAATGATGCTGTGCTTCGCTGCACTTGCTGCTTGTTGGGTGCACGTGGTAATTACTCTTGGAGAGCGATCCCAAGCCAGTTACAAGGAGGAAATTGTGTTTCCGGAAAGACTAAACTCCAGCTTGAGTCAGGAGCAGCGTGCCGGGCATGGGGATGGTTACGGGGAACCCTCCGAAAGCCACCTGATCTTCCGGTTCCGTGCGTTTGGTGAAGAACTGGTACTGGATTTGGAGAGGGATCCAAGCTTCCTCTCAGAGGACCTGACGGTGCAGTATCTGGGCAGAAATGGACAGTCAGATGCCAGCGGTCTCTCCGAATCTGGCAGTTACTTCACGGGAGCTGTCAATTCCGACCCCGAATCCATCGCAGCCGTGAACTACAACGGAGCCTCGCTTCTGGGCGTTTTGCACTACCGGGGAGCTGAATACCACATACAGCCGTTGGAAGGCGGAGGTCAAAACAGCGCAGAGGGCGTCGGGGCGCACATCATCCGCTGGAAGGTCCCAGAGAAGACCAATGGACCTATGTGCAACGTGGGCCCGCAGGTTTCCGTCACGGTCCCGGGGAACATAGGCGAAAACGACAACAACGCGAAGAACAGAGCCACTTCAAGCAGAAGAACCAAGGTAGGAACCAGGGGAGGGTTTCGGAAACAATGTTTTTCATTAGAATAAAGTAACAGTTCTAATAATGGTCGGCAGGCACATTTATGACGTGGAATTCCCCAAATTAAATGTCATATTTCACAGTAGAAACTGGCACACACACAAAGCTATTGGTTTTGGATGGTTTGATTAATTAACCAACTATAGTTTTCCCCATTAAGTCCCAGACCTTTGAAAAGCAAAATACACCGATATTCTAGATGGCTCCTCTGTGTCCCCGACAAACAGCTCTCTGCTTGATGAATGACCCGCACTCCATGCACCTGACACCGCAAGGAAGTCTCATTTCCACCAGAATTTGCACTACAAATGTCAAAATTTTGTTAAAACACGGCCAATGATCATTACCGTTTAGTATGAACTAAGATAGGAAAGGCAAGCTGCGTCGCTGATAAAAATGATCCAAACCATTTGCCTGCGTTAAACTGTGACGAGGACGGTGTTAAATCACTTTCACTACGCGTGATATGTCATTTCTCGTTTGCCGGCAGATGTGGTAGAAAATAAAAGCACCTTGGCTCCCAGTTTTAAGATATGGCAATGTGTGACCAACGTTAGCAGGTTTGGGGCCCCGCGCCTACCTGGGGGTCAAGTTGGGGAGATCCACGGGGCAGCCCAGCATACTGGCATCATACCCAGCGAAGCTCGTAGGTCGTGTATTCTTCATCTGATCTTTAACGACGAGGTCCATTATGGCAAAGGCCATTACCAGCCAGAGGTGTGAACTCTGCCCCGGCACTCATCAGGTTAATGTGGATCACACGCCGTATCATCTAACCCTTTGAGTGCCAGACTGGGAGGGGAGCAGGCGACACTCGGAAATACACAACAGGACCCCCTGAAACTCACTTTACAGAAAATGTAATTTGTTAGCAGCTGATCCTAGCAGCGTAACCCTATGATATTCTATTGTCACTAGTAGAAACTCATACGGAGAGATAAATGAGGTAAAGAATTGAGAATTCTCTTGTTCTGGGCCACGGTAGATTTATATTTGAGCAAAAGTGTATCCAGTCCCGATTAAATGTTAATAAACCTTCTCATTCCTTGTCCAAACCTGTTCTACATTCCTCGAGAAGCTGTTTCAAACGTCAAACGTTACAATGTATGGAGGCTCTGAAGTCCCCGAATGACTTAGTTTAACGTACGAGAGGAACAGCCAGTCATTGTAATGACACGGTGGAACGCATGACTGCCGGCTCCGGCCACGCTCCGTTTGATATCGAATCCGCTGAAATTCTCCCTTTACATTTCAATACTGTACGCCCCGAGCCGGCCGAACCAAGCGGGCCCTCAACAAACCAAACTTGAACAAGGAACAATTGTTGACGGACGGATAAATCGACAGGGACATGCCTCACCCGAAAGGAAATTTAGTGTTCCGAAGCTTTAGAACTCTCATCCATCATTTCAGACTCCCAAGAATATATTTGCATTTAATCCCCCACGTTTCCGACCTTCCGATGACTGGCTTCATTATATATTTAAATTCTGGCAGTCAGACATGACTCCGAAATAAAACCACATAAAAGCTAAAATTACAGCTCGTGCCTTTTCACATTGTCAAGGCTCTGGATGTTTCGTTTTGTTGACGTGACCCCGGTAGAACCTTCGTAACATTTTTCTAATATCCGATTAATTGTAGAGATTCTAAAGCAGATGGTAAAAGACTTGAGGAAGTAAATGGGGGTTGCCCCTATTAGGTTTCTGTTAACGGAAGGATGGTAAAGTGTACATCCCACTCAGGAGTGGAAGAAGCATATCCACTGTGCCGGGTATCAGACCCACGCATGGATGCCTCCCACTGGTTTCTGTCTGGACCAACTGTGGGGGCTGGTAAAAGATGGAAATCTGACATCTCACCGGCTTCCAGGAGACTAGATTTCTCTGGTCCCCAGCCAAAGAATTCAAGGTTATGCTGGCTAATGGTTTTACCACAAACCTTTTTTTTCCCCTACAATCATCCTTTTTCCAATCACACACTTTTTCCATTTAAGTCCAGATATATGAACCAAAGTGGAAAAGCTTCATTTATTTTAACCAGGTCTATTCTTCAACGTCACGGACATTCTGCTACCGACTCTAACAGACTCTATACAGGTGCCTAAAACATCAGGACTGCCATCTAACACTTCTGTGCATTTAATACAGATATAGGCGCATGTAGACGTCCTGGGACCAAAAGATGAACAAGAAAGCAAATTGGGGGGGACATATGATGTCATCAATAATGACATCATAAAACTCACTGCAGGTAGACTGGGGAAAGAGAGGCTTGAAAGCTCTCTTATCACCCGGTTTCATGCGCTGCTTTGGAATTAAACGCTGATTTGTCGTTTGAACAGCGTGAGTGTAACCAGATACTTACTAAGTTACTGGTATATTATCTATCAGTTGGGTTTCAGTGTCTCCCATCGCGTTCGGGACGTTTTAATAATGCAACGTCTTCCGCAGCTGTTTCATTTGGAAAGAAAAAAAGTAAGCGAAAAGCATCTCCAAACCTCGCCCTTTAAAAAGCGGAAGAATCGCACAAGCCGACAGCCTTTTCTCCCAAGCCTTGGCAGTCGATCTTGGAGATCTGACCGCGTTTAGCTCCTTGGTTCGCTCCCAAAGACTTGACAATGTAAAACGGTGTTGGAAATTTGTGGCAACAGATTTTCCCGGAGCCGCCGTCTAGAGCAGCGGAGAAGCCAAGATACCGCCTTGGCACTTAATGCCCTTTTGTCGGAGAAAAAAAACCCATCTCCTTTCAAGCGTAATACGACCGTTTGGTGTCCCAAACGTGTGTTGTATTAGTAACCCACTACAGCATTCGAGGCTTTGGCACGTAAGCCATGAAGCCCTCACCGATAAATCCTCCCGCGGCACGCGGGCTGCTACTGCGTGATGGCGGACACTGTGCCAGTGCCCGGCTTGGCGTTAGACAAAGCAAGGGTAAGACAACCGTGCGTGGAGACACGCCAAGGATCACTCGAGAGGTCCAAACACAGGGCTCCGACACCGAGTTCTTTACGCTGCCCCCTCAGACAACGAATGAATGAATGTAGTCTTTGTAGAACTGGCACGGCTTGGCTTACAGCACAATGCTCAATAGGTGAACGGCATCCAGAGCGCTCGCCCGTGAAATCCTGTGATGAGGGACAATGCCGCGTAACCGGGGCCGGAATACTTCAGGAAATGAAAAGGGCTACGAGGGAGCCTCTGTAACCGTGCCGCCAGATAGGATCTCCGGCTTTCTCCAGCCAGATGGGTTTCTCACTGAGACGACTTCAAATAAAAACCCATATTTCAGGAGTTGTTTCGAGCGTGTAGCCGGGATTTCCGTGACATGGAAAAGATGAGCGTGGATTCCAAAATAACGCCGTCCCTTCCATCTTGCCCCAATCCTTAGAAGTCCGACACATACGACGATGATACATGAATATTGCACAAACCAATGCGTAGTTTATTGGAGCTTTTCTGAGAACATTTTTGACTCGGTACGTAGCGTTCCTCTCTAAAGCCTCTTCTCCCCCACACACAAACACACAAACTAGACGCATTGCTGTCCATGACACATAGTTTATTCAGCACGAGGAGGACATCCCATTAATACCGGCTTTGCGCAAGCTTTCAGAGAACCAAACACAGACCTCCAGAGTCCAGATGGATACCATTCCAGAGAGCTGTCATCATAAAACGCTGGGATGCGACGGTACGGGAAACACCATCCTTTGTTTGGGTGTTTTTCCCTCGTCGTTCCTACGTACACGGAACTCATTACGCACGAGAAAGGCACGTCGTCAGAAAAGTAACCTTTATACCGATTCGTAAGAACCCGGCGGATAGCCAAGTCCTCCCTTAAAATTCTCAGGATTAGGAGGTTTTCCGTCACGACCGTAACTCATTTCTGCAAAATGTCAGCAGCACACGGCTGCATTAAGTATTCTGTAAATTATCTCTGCAACTTAGAACCTTTAATAAGTCGGGGATCATCAAACCCTACTATATATATATTTTTGCTTTTTTGTACTCGTATTTATGTAACCGAACACCCCGTAAGAGCGATACGTCAGCCCGCTGAAAAACATAACATCCTTCCACTTAGTGAGTGTTTGAAAACCCTGCGAGTACAAACTTGCTCTGATCACTCCAGGGAACTTTCTAAGTCTTCACACAGAAGCCTAATTGCTCTCGGACAGCGATACCCGCATCAAAAGTCACGGAGGGGACGATGCGACGCGTTGCGGGGCAGCTAGGTAGAGTTAATGGCCTAGAATCGTCCAGCAGTCACGATCCGGACTCGAAGTCTGCAGGTCGGTTGCAGGCTACTGGAAGCCAAGCGTGTGCTAAACACTGCAGCCATTGTGACAGAACGCAGCATACATTGTACATGTTCATGGATAGATTACGCAAACCCCCAACCTTCCCCCCAAACCAAAAATCCAAAGGACCTCACCAGGGCAATTGCAGTCCGGCGTAAATTCACAGCAGACCCCGCTTATTAGTTCATTTTTGAAGTTTGTTTCACCTGGTAAATTGTGAGCACATTTCGGGATGATGGATGAGGCCAAGATACATTAATGAATATCACAGATATCGGAAGAACCGGCGAGGCTGAAGCGGCATGTAGCGAAAGCGAGCGAGAGGCCCAGGGTGTGATTCGTAAATCCGCACATATGTGCCTCGAAGGAGGTAATGAAAGACATCTCAAAGCTCAGTTACAGTAACACGGCCGGACTGCGAGAATTTCATTCTTTGACGCGTTTTGGGAGTTTGGCTTGGTGATGTCATGGAATGTTTTTTTATTACACTAATGAGCCCGTCAATCTCCACTTGTTGTCTTCTTTTTCTTGGTCTGATATACAGAATCACAACTTTTTTCCCCTTTTCTTTCAGCGCTTTGCTTCCGTCCCTCGTTACGTGGAGACATTGGTGGTGGCAGACGAGACCATGGCGACATTTCACGGGGCAGGCCTGAAACGCTACCTGCTGACTGTCATGGCCGCCACGGCAAAGTTTTTCCGCCACCCAAGCCTGAAGAACCCGGTCAATGTGGTGGTGACTCGTCTGGTGGTAATAGGGAAGGCTGACAAACACAACAACTACTCGGGTCTGAAGATGACCACCAACGCTGCCGAGATGCTGAGGAACTTCTGCGAGTGGCAGAAAGGCTTGAACAAACCTAATGACTCTGACTCGGAACACTTTGACACGGCCATACTCTTCACCAGGCAGGTATGTAGACTGGAGTTTGTTCCAACCTTCCAACACAATGGTTTTCTCCAGCTTGCGTGAATGCGTTTTGAGTCTAAGCCACATGTCATTTTTTATTTTCAGAACCTATGCGGGCTGTCCACATGCGACACGCTCGGGATGGCCGACGTTGGCACAGTCTGCGATCCATCCCGGAGCTGCTCCATAGTGGAAGATGATGGTTTACAGTCTGCGTTCACAGCTGCACATGAACTTGGTAAGAAAATAACCAGCCCGCAAGATGTTTCAGTGTTACAGGGATGGTGGGAATCGGAGTCTGGCAGGGCTTAGAGACGTGCAGGTTACCTTCACTTGCAAAGAGCTTCAAGTAGATTGAAGATAAAACACTTGAGTCGCATCCATAATCTATACTAATCTATAATGATCTATGGCCTCCATATAGTCCATGAGAGAATGATCATTACAACATTTCCATGTGTTCTTTGTAGGTCACGTGTTTAACATGTTGCATGACAACTCTAAGCCCTGTGTGGAACTGAACCGGCCCGCCAGCAACACCAGACACATGATGGCACCTGTGATGTCATATGTAGACCCTGAAGAGCTATGGTCTCCTTGCAGCGCCAAGTTTATCACCGACTTCTTGGACAATGGGCATGGTAAGACTTTATTAACAGTCTTGTTAACTTGCAACCTACGTAGACACCTTTGCTAAAAGCCTTTCTAATTATTGTTGTATTTAGTTTTTGTTATATTTAAGTTTGGGCAAAACTTTCTGTACTCTATCACAAGTATGTCCTTCTCTACAGGTCACTGTCTTCTTGACAAACCTCGAACTCCTCTGCGTTTACCCGTGCCCTTCCCGGGTAACGATTACGACTCCGACCGCCAGTGCCAGCTGACTTTTGGCCCAGACTCTCGGCATTGCCCCAATCTCCACACTCCCTGCTCGTCTTTGTGGTGTACGGGTAGAATCGACGGGCATTTCATGTGCCAGACCAAGCATTTCCCCTGGGCTGATGGAACTCAGTGCGGCGTTGGAAAGACTTGTATGAACGGACGGTGCATCAGCAAAGTTGAGATGAAAGCCTTCAACGTGAGTTCTTCCTCTTGGATTCTGCTTAGTATCCCAACTACTTTGTTCTCTAGCATTGTACGGCAAGGGGAATGCCATTTGTAATATCTTCTACTTGAATTCCTTTGTAGACTCCAGTTAACGGAGGATGGGGCTCCTGGGGTCCATATGGAGAATGTTCTCGGACGTGCGGAGGGGGAGTGCAATTCTCCCATCGTGAGTGCAACAAGCCTGTCCCGAGGAATGGGGGGAAGTACTGCGAGGGGAAGAGGACCCAGTACCGTTCCTGTAACACACAGGAGTGTGTTGGCAGCACGGGTGAGTTTCTCATGATCTACGAAGCCTGGACAGTTAGGACCAAGAGGGGTTGCTTGATATCTGTTGGTCTAGCGTCCTATCTCCAAAGGTCCAGTACATCTCCAAGGCCGAGCAGTTGTCAGTCTGAAGAAACAATTTCAATACATGGATGTGTACCATTCCAATGTCTAATAACAACACTATTTGGGATGGCGGTCCAAAGTGATCTATCGAGGACGCTGACCGCTTCATGTCTATAAACATACAAAGTGCATGTAAAGCACTATACACGTTATACATGTCCCAAAAAACCTACAAGGTCTAAGTTGTCCATAGGACACAAAGTAATAACTGGCAGATTATCCTCGTTCAGAGATAACCAAATGTTCTCCTTTTTTGTGACGCAGCTCTGACGTACCGGGAACAGCAGTGTGCCGTGTACAACCACAGAACGGATCTCTTCAAGGGTTTCCCATCTCCGATGGACTGGGTGCCGAGGTACAGTGGCATTGCAGAGAAGGACCAGTGTAAACTTACCTGCCAGTCTCGTCCTCTGGGGTATTACTACGTACTGGAACCAAGGGTAAGCAGACCTCTTATTAATGTCCACATTTTGCCAAAGAATCCTTCGTATACGCGCATCTAAGAAAAGTTGAGTTTTAAGACATCCCAGGCCGAGGAGCGATAAAGCCCTTCAAGTTGTCTCGACACAAAAAAACTAAAGTGAAATCTGTCCAGAATGCTGGATTTGTTATGATAGCGCTACGGAATCTGCTGGCACTCTATTAATAAAATGTAATGGCTCCAGGTAATGATATCTCGTTGATGCAGAGACCTCTCTTCTCTTATCGGCAGGTGGCAGACGGTACTCCGTGTTCTCCAGACACGACCTCGGTGTGTGTTCAAGGTCGCTGTGTCCACGCAGGGTGCGACCGGGTCATCGGATCAAAGAAGAAGTTTGATAAGTGTATGGTATGCGGCGGGAATGGATCCACCTGCTCAAAGACCTATGGATCCTTCACTAAACCCAGGTAATAAATCTTGAGGTGGATCCGGTTTCTTCTGGGTGGTGTTTGGATCCGACGTTCATTGCTACAGGATCTACCATCTGACTTTACAGCCAAATACACAAGTGCATTAGAACGATCAACAAAGCACAACGGGGACAGTAACACAAGGAGTACGGACAGGGTGCCACAATGTTCCATAAAATTGCATGTTTATATTTTTAGCGTTATTTATATTCACAGGGAAAACTGTTTATCTCTGAGGTTGTCCTTCCGCAAAGCAAACATCCCAGCGATAATAAATACAAAGTATATATGGGGGGGGAGCTTAAAAGCCTTTATGTTTATGGATCTGAAAATGTTGTTTACTGGGTTGCTAACCTTTTGTCCAAATTTGCTTTCAGATATGGCTACAACGACGTGATCACCATCCCAGCAGGAGCCACCAACATTCTGATCCGGCAGAGCAGCGGCTCATCTTCCACCAGCGACGGCGTCTATCTGGCCATTAAGAGGCAAGACGGGTCTTATGCGCTCAACGGCAATTACATCTTGGTGCCCTCGGAGCTGGACGTCCAAGTAGGAGGAGGAGTGAGCGTGCGGTACAGCGGGGCCACCAAATCCACGGAGACAATCGTTGGACGTGGGCCTCTCAAACAATCGTTGACCATCCAAGCTTTGGTCGTCAGTGACCAGAGAGCTCCACGTCTCAAATACACCTTTTTTGTTCCAAAACCCACCACCCGTTCCACCCAACCCAAAAAAACGGCTGAGGACTGGATGAAGCGGAGAGCCCAGATTTTGGAAATTTTGAGGAGAACCAGCAAAAGCTACAAATAATTGTTTTGTGATTAGAAACCCTTAAGCTTTATAAAAAATATGAGATCTGGGTATAAGCACTTTGGGGAGGGGGGGCATCTCTCAAGCAGCCCAGATCTCAATTTGAGACTCTCTGCAGACATCTCCTCTCTGAAGCCTCGTAGGTTTTCCAATTTCATGAACAATGAAACAATTAAGAACTTGTTTGCCAACGGCTTTCCGTATTCTCCACGGAATGGAAATACAGGCCGGAACAAGACGTCAAATCGATGGGCAATCCACAAGACGCACGTGGTACTATTCGTAAATAGACAGTAAGGTAACTGGTGCCGTTTGACTGCCAAAGGCTGATTCCAGCCAGTTCCTTGATCAGATTAGACATTTCTGACGTTGCTTGGTCTCAAACAAGCCCCTGATGATGGCAGGTCCACCACCGGTGGCTTTCTTTCTCCATCGTTTTCTTCTTTGGTCAGCCATTCTCTTCCTGGTGGACTTTGAATGTCAAATGCCTCATGGGGTCCATGGTAAAAAGAAAACCCCAAACGTACTTAACTTTGGAGCTCAACAAGCATCCTTTAACGAGGCATTCAAGCAACTCAGCGGAGGAGTCGACTCCCTCCTTGTGGACTGAAAGTAGGGTCTGGAAACCCAAACTATTTAATATAGACATGCAAATATTACATAGAATTATTATATTGACACAATCTTACAGAAAATGATGCCCGGGAGCTAGGCCCAAGAGCACAGTTTTCAGGGCATGGTGCTGTCCGATGGACAGGAGGTGCCTGGCTTTTGGGAATAGCTCCCGTTATGTTCAGCGCTGCGTCGGGGAGATAAGAGGCTTCATTACAGAACAGAACCATTTCACTCAGGAATCTAGATCGAATTAGAATAGATCTAGATCCGGAGACACGGTGCTGCAAATCACGCTTCAGTGCATATCGTTGGCGCCGTTACAAACACGGTCTCGCCGCTATTATGACATCAGAAGGAGAATCTCTTCTTAACATGGTGCTATCACAACAAATCTGCGTCGATAAGAGGCAGAACCGGGCACAGAAACAGGACTTTGCCCAGCTCCGCTCGAGGTGCTTTACCGATATGTCCCGTCCCATCGAAGCCGCCGGCCAGCCGCCGCGTGCGACCTCCTAATAGCAATAACGTTATCGTATGACGCTATTTATTTTATTATTTATTCATGACATGTCATACCGTGGCGAAGCGGCTCCGGCAAAGAGACGGTCGCGGTCATTTTCGGGTGCTTTTCATTGATGAGCCACAGTCCACCGCTCCATCGGACGTCACGTGCAATTAGAGGGTTAATCGAAACGCTGAGCATCGTGCGAATCCCTTTTATAAACGTTAAAAAAAAAAGATAATTAAGAAAGGATCAGCATCAGAACTCCCTGAATAACCGGCGCCGGCGGCAGCAGGTACTTAATGGGCGGTAGAAAAGTTTGGATGAGGACAAAGAACCTCTACGGGGGTTTGGGGAAGGGGGGGCAGGAAGACCCGTTTTAAAGGGGTTCATTTATAGGTGTAATAAGGGTAACGGATTAGATTTTTGGGGGAGAGTCGGATGGGCAGCCAGGAGGCATTAGTGGCAAATACCGAAAGCTCCGTAATTGTTAATTATCATCAGGGCGGGACACATTTTCTTTGAATTCAAGCCTAAATTTAACTCAAAATATAGTTTCTCCACTGATTACCTATCTCCCGCAAACCGAGACTCCAGGATAGCTCATTAATTAGGTAATTAGCGGCCGGAGTATCAAGAATGCCCAATAAGTAAATTTAGAAAAAAAAATGTAGTGAAATGAAAAGCTCAATAAAGCACATTAAAAGCACTAGAAATACCTGTAGCGCCCGTCGGCGTTCACCGCGGTTCCCACGAACCGGACACCGCCTACGACGAAACGAGAAGTCAAATCACCCGGTAACCCAACTACCGCGGTGACCCCAAACGTACAACGCAGCCTCCGGGGCGGCATCTCAGGACCGAACGCGGATTCCAAGTGGCTCTGTAAGGTTGGGAGATAAACCCTCAGCTCTGTGTTTAATATTGTTGGGTTTTTTTTATACTAATGTACTTTTTTTTGTAAAAATGCACAAAACTATTTAAAGCTATTTATATAAGAGGAAGTCGCGAGTTTTGTCTTTCCCGGATGGTATGGGAAATGTATATTAATGGGGCGAGCTATGTATGAATCTGGTTTGAAACTGGTCTTATCGCCATAGCAACCATGGACCATTATATATCGTGGGTTAAATCAGTAAGTCATTTCTGGGGTAGGATGATGGGAGTTGTGGTCCAGATCAAGTGAAGTGTGAGAAGTTTGCGTGCCAAGGCTTACGGCCCCCTTAATGTAATTATTCAGTACTAATTGTGTACTAATTATGGCCAGTTAGCCACAGGCAACGGGGCCGCGGGCCACACGCCCTGCCACCAAAGCACCGGCCCCTGATCTGCATGCCACGGGCCCCAAACCCTAAGCACATTAAGACATATCTCTGTTTGTGTGCGAGAACTTTAAACATGCGCCAAAAAAAGCTGGAGAGAAAAAATAAGGTATTTTTTTCCCATCTGACTCAGATTGTAAAGAGGCCGCCACCGCCGACGACACGTGGCATGTAATCCTTCTCTGCAAAGTCACGGAGCCGCCTCCCAGCAGAAGCGGTAGAGGTTAGCACACGACGATGAGTGCTTTCAGACACATGCATCGCTATATAATAAACACTAGGAAATTCCTCGGCCCTCTCTGTGATTGGATGCGGTTAACAAAGAGTTAAGGAGTAGTTGATGCTCTTTAATGCCATACATATGGCCGCCTCTCCCGTGTACATAACATGTGCTTTATGTTTAAAGTACCGATTTTAACCCTTTCGTTATAAACCCACCACGCCGTGCTTAACATCTGCGATAACAAATGATTTCCATTCAAAGGGTTAATGCTTGGCTGCGGCCGCCGTGCGAGTAACGGCTGAATTTACAGAGTAGTAGCTGCGGAGTGATTTAGGCGGACAATACCCTGCGTTTAATTAAACGGGAGCCTGGGACCCAGACAGACCCATTAGATAAACAGAGAGGATTCCCAGCCAAACAAACCCATCCCCGCTGCCAGGCCGTGCCGCTAACGGGTACACACGGCTGCCAGCTCACCCGCCGCCTGCTGGGAATTCAAACGGAATCTGAAAGCCAGGGAGTACCCGCCTAACAGCAGAGGTGGCATTGCCAAATAAAACAACTTGGAAAGCTAAAGGAAACACAGGATGTTTAAACAATAACAGTTTGTGTGCCAGAAAAATGTCTCCCATTATACCGCTAGACTGTAAGCTCCTTGGGACAGGGTCTGCCATTATACCGCTAGACTGTAAGCTTCTTGGGACAGGGTCTGCCATTATACCGCTAGACTGTAAGCTCCTTGGGACAGGGTCTCCCATTATACCGCTAGACTGTAAGCTCTTTGGGACAGGGTCTGCCATTATACCGCTAGACTGTAAGCTCCTTGGGACAGGGTCTGCCATTATAGCGCTAGACTGTAAGCTCCTGGGGTCAGGGTCTGCCATTATACAGCTAGACTGTAAGCTCCTTGGGACAGGGTCTGCCATTATACCGCTAGACTGTAAGCTTCTTGGGACAGGGTCTGCCATTATACCGCTAGACTGTAAGCTCCTTGGGACAGGGTCTCCCATTATACCGCTAGACTAAGCTCTTTGGGACAGGCTCTGCCATTATACCGCTAGACTGTAAGCTCCTTGGGACAGGGTCTGCCATTATACCGCTAGACTGTAAGCTCCTTGGGACAGGGTCTCCCATTATACCCTGCTGGTCTTACCCCGGGTTACTGTAACTGTCTGCTAACCATACAAAAGGCAATAAAGAGTGAATCTGATTTTACCATTTTAGTTTAATTTTACACCAGAAATGTACAGTATTTATATCATTAAAAACCATTAAGCAATAAATATATTTACAGCAACAAGTTCCAGTATGACCTTTTATATGTTGCACGGGGAGACCTGAGAGGGTCAGGGATTGGGTCACAGAAGCCGAGCCAAGAACACCCAAAACCGAGGATAAAATCGAGGAAATAAGAATAAATTATTGGAAGGCCCTTAAAAGCCAATAATAAAAAAAATATATAAAATATTTCCAAAGGACCTTCCAGGCCAAGTTCCCCAGGGTCAGAAAAGCCATGAGGAGTGGGTGTGGCTAAAAAAATTGTAGCCACACCCACAACGTCTTACATTAGACCTTCGATAGAAATGCATGGGGTACATGAGATCAAAATCATTACGTCTCCATGATTAAGCAGCGCATGAGTGCACACTCCAAGCGACTTAGTGCAATCAGTACAATACCTTATACGACCCAAAGAAGGAAGAGGGATAGGCACAAGAGGCTGCCTGAGAGCCATGGGAGTAGAGCCATCCCGAGAGGCCACGCCGTGTTTCGTACACTGACAGGCCGTACTGCCGGAGACGTGTAACGTGGCTATGAAACACATTCACGGGAGGCGGGTAGGGGAAATAGATTAAGTTGCAGTGATTTAAAAGGGGTGGAAGGTACTGCCCCCTGCTGGAGGGATACGGGAACATTCGGTCATTAACACCGGATTTATAAAGTGCTAGAAGCCAGCACCAGAGTCGCTCAATACTTTGCTGAAAAGGGAAAGCTGAGACGGCAGCGGTAGAGACCCGGCGTCTGCCAGCGAGAGTCTCCCGGATAACGGAATGGGTTGTGCCGCAGCCATATCTCCCTATTAGAGTGCGAGACGGGTAACACGGGAAGTGAAACGAAAAAGCCTCAGCACAAATTACAGATAAAAACCCCAAAAAAACGCAACATATCGACAGAAAAAAAACACACACAAAAGAAGAATTGCAACAAAGTAACAGAGAACGTCCGTGCAGCCGGGGACGTGCCGGCTCCCCCACCGGTACCGAGTGGTTTGAAGTCCGCCGGTTATTGCCGAACGGGCTTTGGTTAACAGAATCATGCCATGTCTGTGATGCTAGTCAATGCTGGGGCGACCAGCTCCGATCCAACCTGCTAGTCGGAGGGCTCGGTCCCATATTGTTGGACACGAGGTTGCTTTAAGTCGTTTGATGTAGAGCAGTCCTAGGATTCAGGGGGAGGCTCGCGAAGTCTGCCGGTGGAAGCCGTTCCCGCCACCACCAAGACGAAGACGGGTTACCTGGTGAGTGCAGAAGGCCACAGAGAGGTGGAAAGGTGCTCCACGTACATCACCGATCCAAACTAAAACGCTGCAAGAGGGGAAGTGAGAATCCGAGGATTTCCAAAAGCCCCAGCGTCGGAGAGACGATAAAACGAGGCTGGAGGAGAGGACGTTAGAGAGGGCCGTGTGTGCAGATAATACTCGCAGATCCCCTGGCAACGCAGCGTGGGGCTGGTAGACTAAGTGCGCTTTCAGACATCATAGTCCGGAAGGTAGCTGTAGGCAGGACCTCCTGAGGTAGGGGGGCTGTTACACGGAAAGAACCAGAAGATCATGTAACCTGTAAAAAAAAAATGAGTGTAAGAAGATCAGAATGGGTCGCAGCGAGGAGTTGGGGATGTGGGGCAGGAGACTCACCTCTGCCAAACACCTCCCGGAGCAGGGCCATCTTTGGTTTGCGAGTGTGAGTGACCTCTTTGCGGGCTTCTTTAAGGAGCCGGTTCCTTAGCTGCTCGATCGGAGTCTCGTCCGTAATGATGGACACAATCTGGAAAAAGACAAACGAGCGGGAGCTGCATGCAGTCCTAGCCTTCCGGGACGTTACACAGAAACATGGCGCTCGCTGGGCTTACCTGATCATAAAAGATGACGGTTACAAAGAGGCCAAAGAGGACGGATTCCACCAGCAGGAGGATGCAGTGCGCTCTAAAAGACGGGTTAGAGAAGGGGTTACTGGGGCTTAGCGGATTAATACAATTGTGCGTCAATCAGAAATCCCCCCAAGCCCTTCCCTGAGACCATTGGTTCCTGGTATCAGCCCAGAGCCACCATAACCAACGAAACACCAGCCTCTGCGCTCGCAAGGAGCTCCTAAAGACTTTGCCCTAACGATCGGAGCTGGGGCCACAGGAGCTTTTCAGAGATCGGAACCCCCGCACAGCACGGCCCGTCCTAAAATACCTAAAGCTGCTCCTCTACGTGTGCTGCAGACCCCCCGCGCCCTCGCTTACATGTGCACGTGGTTGGTAACAGGGCCTTCCTTGTCTCCATCGTCCACCGTCCCTCTCTTGGGGGGCCACAGCCATGTGGCGGCAACCAAGCACATTGCATACAAGCTGGTCAGTCCTACAATGGACATATTGGATCGGTTTACTGTTTACTAGCCACAGCACTCAGCTAATTGTCCCAAAAAAATATATATATAGGGGCAGGAGAGAGTTAAGACGGACGGACAGATGGACTGATGTCAGTAAAAGGACATACCTGTGTAGAAGAGGAACTGGATGAAGTATTTCTGGTTTAATTCCCCCACACAGTTATTTATCCTGGGGGGGAAAAAAAAATAAAAGCTATTAGGGATTGAAACAGGGAGAGGAAGGGAGGGGGTTAATAGGGAGATCAGATGGTACCAGGGGCAGTGGTGATCCATGCGTCTGATGCAGCGGTGGCAGATTCGGCAGTGATGCGCACGCGGGGGCCGGTAGGTCTCGCAGCGGTTACACACCGTCCAATCCTCGTTGCCCTGTCGGAATAAACGAAACAAGCCTCTATTAAACATTGCAGGGCTCTTACGAAGGGTTAATCACTCAAACCTGCCCCAGTAAATAGGACAGGGCTCAGTCTTATCTTTAACCTCCACTTGCCGACAGAGCTCGCGTTTCCAGAGGACGGCTGTCCAATCAGAGCCTCTTACCCGGTCGCTCTTGCGCGGCGTGTTAGAACGGAGGTCGGAGAAGTCGATGGCGGTGTCCGGTAACGGTACTGTCCCTGCGCCAAGCAAACATATCGGGGTTAACTCATTACACGCAGACTAGAAGAAGAAATTAAAGGCAGCGACGACAGCTGTAGCTTTTATTTGTTATCGTTGGGATTCTACGAGCGTTTCCTGCCTCGGCATTACGGGCGAGAGCGTAGGGGTACGAGCCGTCTCCGCGTTACAACCATTACCGGAACGTACGGCTCCGATCTGTTTATAAGATCTGTTTTATAAGCGCAGAGGACGGGTCCCCTATTACCTCTATCCTATAGATTGTATACGTGCCTTACCTGGGTCGGAGAGCACAGCCCTGGTGTGGCAGGCGAGCAGCATGAACACGACTAAATTGAATCCGGCGGCGTGGAGCGGGCACCAGATGCTGGGTACACGGGAGGAAGGAGATCAGGCGTCACACGTCACATGCCTGATTAACCCATTATTCTCCCAGCATGACTAACCCCACACGTCTTAACCCTTTACACCCCTTCACTTAGCTTTCTAGACCACATTCACACCTCTTGTAAGCCCTATCCTTCATATTACCCCCTCCAGCCCAGCCCTATCCCTCATATTACCCCCTCCAGCCCAGCCCTATCCCTCATATTACCTTCTCCCCTGTCCGTCCCCAGGGCCCCTCACCTCTCCGAGTAGGAGTGCAGCAGGATATGTTTGAGGATGACATAGTCGGCATAGCCCAGGCTCAGATAGGTCAGCAGGATACACAGGAGCCCACAGGGGTCCCTGACACAGACAGCCATGGTCAGCAAGACACTTCCGGTTCCCACAACCCGCCCCTACGGCTCATTCTCCAATCAGGGAGCCGCCGCCATACCCAGGAAGTTTGGGTTATGCCACTTCCTCCACAGCCTGACAGCGGAAGGCGTGCTTCCGGTTAGGGGTTGTCATGGATACAGTGTCAGAAGGTACTGGGAGAGATCCAAGAGCAAGCCTTTCTATATATATATATTAGACTGTTCCTCCTAGATGAGAGTGACCATCAAAGAGAGGCTGTCCCCTAGATGAGAGTGCCCATCACTGGGAGAGGCTGTCCCCTAGATGAGAGTGCCCATCACTGGGAGAGGCTGTCCCCTAGATGAGAGTGCCCATCACTGGGAGAGGCTGTCCCCTAGATGAAAGTGCCCATCACTGGGTAGAGTGTGACAGATCGGGGCAGGGAATGGGCACGTAGGGTAGAGTGTGACAGATCGGGGCAGGGAATGGGCATGTAGGGTAGAGTGTGACAGATCGGGACAGGGAATGGGCATGTAGGGTAGAGTGTGACAGATCGGGGCAGGGAATGGGTACAGCGGGGGTAACATCCTGGAGATGGGAGTGGGAAGGAGTGCTAGTGGTTAAGTAACAACAATCCCGTCTCTTCAGGCAGTGCAACGGTTAACTGATAAGTGGGCCTGTTTTGCAGCTGTCAGCCACCTCCCCTATAAAATGTCTGTCTCTCAAACCCTCTCCTTGATAGGCTGTCTGCTCTTGGACACGCCCATCCTCACGCCACTTCCTTGGGCATGTGGAAGGAGCTTGTGCTGTGTGGCTCTCTGGTCTCCTCTCTGCGGAAGGTAAGGTTAACTCGGATAAAGTAGCTTTGTAGATTACTCATACTCATACTCATACTCAGGCGTAGTGCCGGCGCTGCACGGGGTTTACATTACAGGAAAGAGCAAGAATTCCAAATGATCCAGGAGGTAGGGTAGGGAATCGTCTTATAGTGTGTGGTGGGGGCATTGTGCAGACTCCCAGCAGAGATGGGAAAGTTTGCCAGGCAGGTGTTTGGGGAGACATGACTGATGGGACAAGTGACACCGCATCCGACCGGGTGCTGGAATAATATTCTGTTCTTTGCAGGCCGTGTGGACGCCATGCAGAGGACAGTGGTGGTCGCAGGTGGGGGCATCAGCGGGCTGACTGCCTGTTACCACCTCGTCAAGGATGCCGCTGCGTCAAAGGTGAGATCCCTGACGGTGCTTAATGCGTTCCCTTGTGGCAAAGTTCCACTTACCCTTTATATAAGGCGACCCCGGCATATAACGCGTCTCTCACAGGTCATACTGCTGGAGGGCAGCAGCCGGCTGGGGGGATGGATGCGCTCTACGCGGACGGACGATGGCGCCGTCTTTGAACATGGGCCCCGGGGTATTCGCCCAGCGGGGGTGGTTGGCCGGAACACCCTCTGTATGGTGAGTCTACGCGCCGATCTTAATGGGGGCCACGGGCGGACAGGGGGATGTGTAACTGTACAGTAGCGATGACATCACTTTTCTCCAGGTTTCAGAGCTGGGCTTACAAAACGAAATCCTCCCCGTGTTCAGAAGCCACCCTGCGGCCACGAACCGCTACCTTTACGTTAACAAGACCCTCCACAAGCTGCCGTCCAGTCTGGGGTAAGTGACCGAGGGGGCCACTGACCGGGAGAAACTGTTGAGACGAGAGTTTGAACCCCACTCGCAGCTTCCGTTACTCAAATTACTTTTGTATTGTAAATTATCATATAAGAGAGAAAGCTTTCTTATCGGAAGGGCCGACTGGGCGGGCTGAATGTTTTTACCTGTAGTCAGACGACGTGATGTCACTTTGATGACCTCATCCACCTGGCTCTGCTTCTGGTTGCCGGCTTTTTTTTTCCCGTTTATTGCTATTAATTGGCTTTTTTTATCTGTGGTTCTGTTTAGCGGGGTCCTGCGTACCATCCCTCCGTTCACCGAACCTTTATTCCTCTGCGGCCTGCGGGACCTCGCGTCTCCTAAGGGTTCTCTGGAGGATGAAAGCATCCACGCGTTCGTCACCCGCCGCTTCGGGAAAGAGGTAAGATCTTATTGCCATGACGACCACCGGTCCGGTGCAGTCAGCGGGGCCGGTGACTTCCGGGAAGCCAATACAGAGCGCTCTCGTAAATTGCTTACCGCGTGTAATAATGGCGTCCGTTCTGTATTCTTCCTCCGTGACGCGGTCTCTATGTATACGGCGCCTGCCATGGCGGTCTCGAGGCTGTGGAGTAAAGCGGAATAGATTTCACTTTTGTAAAGGGAGCTCATTTTAATTTACACCAGGGGCCCACAGAGCTCGTGTTATCTGCCCCCGGCAGGGCACTGATAACCGGCGGCCCTGCTTACGGCAGCGGCTGTGAAGGCGGGGATTGAGATTAAAGCCGGGCGGGGAGAGTCTCCAAACCAGAGGAATTCTGCCTACGTTATCATTAACCCCGCAACGACTCCCGTTATGATTGGGGTAGGTAATTAAGGGGCAGTGGGTGCTCCTTGCCGTGTGATCATGGGGTCCCATGGGATATTATCCGCGATCATGTGACCCTTGAACGTGACACACCATCTCTCTTCCAGCTTGCCGACATCGTCATAGACAGCTTGTGCCGGGGGGTGTTTGCCGGCGACTGCCGCAGACTCAGCGTGCGCTCCTGTTTCCCCTTCCTGTACGAAGCCGAGCGCAGGAAGCGGTCGGTGATCCTCGGCATGGCAACCGGCGGAGGTGAGGAGCCGCGCATTGTGGGAGCCGCTCGCTACGTAGCACGGTTATAGTCTATACGCAAACGGAAAGAAGAGCTCTGACACCTCCTGTGTTTCCAGATAAGAGCCCTCAGGCCGACTGTGAGCTCATCAGGAGATCCAAGAAAGAGAAGTGGAGTCAGTGGTCCCTGCGCGGGGGTCTGCAGACGCTCTCCGAAGCCCTAGAGACCTTCATTAAAGAGAAGGGGGTCGAGATTCACAAGGACACCCCCCTGCAGGCTCTAGAGCGGACCCCTGGCAATCGCTGGAAGGTACGTCACGGGGGGGCTCTTACTAAACGCTCCGTGCGTCAAACACTATCGATGTAACCTTTTCTTGTTTCAGATCAAGCTCTCGGACGGCAATGTGACAGCTGATCACGTGATCAGCGCGCTCCCTGCTACAGGTAATATAATATTATTGCCACCTTTCCCCACCACGTGCTGTTCAGCGAGAAGGCCTGATCCCTACAGCTTACAATCTAAAGCAGAGAAATCTGGGACGCTGGGAGGCTTTAACTCCCTGACCACTTTAGTTCCTATTCAATCAGCCATTGATTTGGGTTTTTTTTCCCCCCCCTCTAGGGCGGGTAGATAGGCAGTAAAACCATTAAATCACTGCTTATTCCGCCCCGGTGGTTTCTCGCATATCCATGCTGGACTGCTTTCCTCAGGAGGAAGACTGTTGTACCTAAAAACCAAACAAATTTTACCTTCCCAGTTCTCGGCCAGCTGCTTCCATCATCGGCTGCGCCAATGGCGGAAATCCTCGGCCAGATCCGCTCCGCCACGGTGGCCGTGGTGAATCTGGAGTACGACGGAGACGTGTTGCCTATCGCGGTGAGTGCTTCTCGCTGTTCACTGCCTGTGCTGGGGTGGACTACGTGTTAGACGCCTGCATCATTATTCCTCCCCTTTATAAGCTCTCCTCTATTCAGCTGATTGCTAAGGGAGGGGGAGAACTTAACCCCTTCAGTCCCATGTGCTTTTGGTACCTTAAGTGCCGGAGGAAAGAAACGGCTTTCTTTTGGCACCAAAGCTACATGTTGAGCCGACAGCTTTGCATTCGTGATTTAATAAAAACTTGGAGGGGTAATAATTTCCTTCGCCTTTTTCACCGACGCGTCTGTGTTGATCAGGGGTTTTTCAGCTAGCACGTACTTTATGGAGATGCCAACCCTCTTGTACTTGGTCTTGGTCTTCCTCCACGCCAGGTACGGCCGCAGACACCGGTCGGAAAGATCTACCCCCAATAGTTTTTCATTCCTTGGCATGTTGCTCTCTTTCAGGGTTTTGGGCACCTGATCCCGTCTTTTGAGGACCCCGCCGTGTTGGGGATAGTCTACGATTCCCTTGCGTTTCCTGAACACGACCGGCACGGATCCAGCTCCACCAGACTCACGGTAAATAGCCCCCCCCATCGGATCCATGCTGGATGTGGACTGTAAATGTAGGTTAATTACCCTGGGTATCAGTGCTAATTATTTGGCCCTTGTTGTTTCCTGCCCCGGAAGGTAATGCTGGGGGGTGCCTGGTTTGAAAGCAGCCTGGGCGATCCGGCCACTGTGTCTTCGGAAAAGCTCCTCTGCCTGGCTACAGAGGCAGCGTCTACACAGCTCGGGGTGCGGGGGCCGCCGAGCCGGGCCATCACCAATCTCAACCCGGTGAGCAGGGAATCTGTTTCTTTAACGGGGCGACATCAAATACAAATGTATGAACCCAATGACGCCAGCAAACCAACTCCGCTTTCTTGCAGGACTGCATCCCGCAGTATACTCTGGGACACTGGAAGCGGACAGGTACGGCTTAGCCGAGCTGACCCTACAGAGCTGGCCCTGTGTAATGTATAGATAAATCAGTGAGACAACGTGAATCTTTTCCGATCCTGTGGCTTACTCTCATGTCTTCCACAGCGGGCATCTATGCCTTTCTCCGCCAGCACGATCTGCCTCTCAGCCTCGTTGGAGCTTCTTACCAGGGCGTCTCTGTCAACGACTGCATCTTTCATGCCAGAAAGGCTGTGGAGAACCTGCTAAGACCCCCGCAAGAGGACTAGCAGACCTCATCTGACCTCAAGCCTGCATATCCCAGTTGGGTCATGCGCACCAACAACTTCTCTGCTATCTCCCAATGCCCAGGAGGACTTAGCGCGGCGTTATAGCAGTTTAATGCTAACGAACCGACGGGTAGACGCGCTGCCACCAACGGATGGGATCCTTCGGGATCTGGAGGATCCTTGCAGACTATTGCCGCATTGTAGAACATATGATGGATTTAGAGCATAACAGAAATGCATCGTATGCCATATGAGATCAAATAAAAGGACGCTCTGCAGGCCTGTTTGTCGAGCATTTTATTTCATTAGAACGGGCAAATTAACAGATTTCATGGAAAAAAACTGTTTACAGGCTGATTTTCACCATCAAAATAAGTGAGACTGACTGCTGAGAAGAGAGGCTAATGCTCCCTACCCCCTCTCCCTCAGTCCGTGCGCAGACTTATTCTATAATAATATAGGATTTAAACATGACATTTTTAGAAATAGGCCGCAGACGGTGGCCCCTCTGACTCTGTGTCGGTGGAGATGCTGCTAGGACGCCATGCACTGGAAAGAGGTCCTGCTAGCTGGTCCCACTGGTTTGAGGTATAGGAGTGTAATGGGGGGGGGGGGGGGGGGGGTGGTACTGGGGCAGAAGACTATCCCGGGGGGGGGGGATTTGCACAGACATAGGATGCAATGTATACATTTTGGTATTTTTGTCATTTCCTTAATTCCATGAGAAGCGCACAGGGGGAGATCTACTAAGCGGAGAAAGATGACTGATCGGTTACATTGAGCCGACTCAGCGGATTTAAATAGTATAAATATAACATACCGGTTATTCTTTTCCACATCTGACACCAAATTCCAAAAACAATAAAATGAAACGGGAAGTCTTCACAGGTTTAAGGTGGGATCCATGACCCACAAAACATTCCCCTGTTACTTATTCACAAATAAAAGTACATTTAAAACAAACTATAATAATTAAAGGTTCAGGCATTTTGTCCCAGCATGCATCTGGTCTCTTCATCCTGATTGGCTGCTCAGTTTGTTATTGTAGTTGGTTAGAGGCACATCCTAAATCAAATTGAGTTTCGTGCTCCTGCGGTGGAGCCTTCAGGATCTCCTCAGACAAGCACAGGAGGGCCAATCAGCAGCCAGCACACCTCGACTATTAAGGAGCCACCTGTGTCTGTGCAAGAAGCCCGGGGCCAGGATTTATGCCCCCTAGTGGAAAAAAGTGAGGCAGGCAGGTCGGACTCTCTAAAAGAACGTTAGGGGTATTCTCAATAGAGGTCAACTAACACTTTATACAGCCGGGAAGGGGCAGTTTAGTTTTGCCGGGGGGGGGGGGGGGGGATTAGTGGCGTAGCTGGGGCTTTATCCAGCCTTATGTGACTTTGTCCTCTACGGCTGGTTATTTGTGTAATGTGGGGCATTTAGAAGAATGGGGTTTAGTAACCCCATTTAACTTATAGCTGTTTCTATACACATTATCGGGGCTTTTAGGGCTGTAGAATCCTGCGATCCCCTCATACCCAGCAAACATTCTGACCTCCTAGAAAAGAGGAGCAACGGGAGGAGAGAGGGGCATCAGGGGAGGAGAGAGGGGGATCAGGGGGGTGTCCAGCCAGGCAGCAAGCGACTCCACCCCAGCCCTCGTTTCTAGAGACAGATCGTCTTTCCATAAACCGTATCACAGAACAGGCCGTGTTCAGCCCTCCGTGACTTCGTCAGCAATCGTTTATTTTTTATCATTAAAACAAAGTCAAAGAAAAATCTTCCTTCTGCCCCAATCACGCCTTCAATAAATAAGAGCGATCTGTGACGTCTCACACCCCGGGGCGTACGCAAGGACCGCTCCGATGAGGCAGATCTCCGGTTGAGCGTTTGGGGTGAATACGCGTTTAAACACTTGGAATCGTTGAATTTAAATACTGACTCGGAAACGCCATATTCCTTAATCGTTTCACAGGTATCCACGGCAACCAAAACAAAAATATATATATATATACACATTGGTGTAAGGCTGAATATTTCTCCACTCATAATATCTTTCTATAGAACCGCGCACAGCACAGCAAAATAAATTACTTCTTTAAAAAATAGATCCATATATACCCACACGTATATGTACAATACTTGGAGTCACACGGAGCTTTGCACCGGGGAGGAAAAAGAGGGGGGAGAAAGGCAACACCATCCCACTGGTTGAAGGGTTTGATTAATGGCAATTTTCACAGTAAATCCTGACTTTTCGGCCAGTAGCGAGGCACTCTTCAACGTGGACGATCGAATGGTTAATTAATTAAGGGACCACGGGGCAGGACATCCCCCAAACGGCCAGGAGAGACCCCGGGAGGTGTTCCCTCAAAGACCCACCGGGCAGAGCCAGCTCCTAACGGAAGGGAGTCCGGTTACTTACCGCAAACTCTTCAGTCTGAATGGAAACCGCCCAAAACAACAGGAACGCGGCACGTTCTGTACCTCAAAAGAAGAGGGGATTCCACGGAAGGAGAAGCCATGATATTTCCGGATCCCATGCCCGGCGGGAGTTCTTGGAGTCTAGCACCTCGGTCTCACGCCAAGCCTTGGGTCTTGACCCCGGCGGTTTGGTTGGAAGGTCTCCCCTCCACGAGCTCCCTAGACCCCCCACCTTGGACCAGAGGGTTTGGGGTTTCATTCTCCTCTTCGGTCTTCCTATCCGACCTTAATACCCTTTTTGTCTCCGGTTTGTAGGTTCCGGACCTTTTCTTTCTAGAGCCCATGGAGAGCACAGCGGTTCCTGTTCCATTCCCGCCGGGGCCGTTCTCTCCCTTGGCCACCATGACAGGTTTCTTGAACTGATTCGCCGCAGCCATTGCTGGACCCGACTGCTGCGATGGAGACCGGACCCGCGCGGTTTCCTTTCTTTTTGCCGCGCCGGTGCTGGAGTCGTTGCCGTGGCGACTGACCGCCGGCGGCGTGGGCCCACGAATTCTCCGAGGTTTCTGTGTCCGGGGGTCCGCTCCGATGTCCACCGTGATGTTGGTGTACAGAGGCTCCAGCTGGCGAGACAGTAGCGTGTAGGACAGAGAGTTCATCCCATCTTGGGTCCACATACGTTGCGTCCTGATGAGCAGATCAAACCTGGGTGAAAAAGTTAACGTTTTGGTGAAACGGATCGCAAGGTGATGGAGAAACCAGTGTAGGATGTTTAATTCTTTGTTACTCTCTCTCTCTTTGTTGGCCAAAATGGGTCAGTCGAAGCCTGGTGCCTGAGTATGGAGCCTCTCACCCCTCATACAAACACAGGCTCCAGCTAATGGCTCCCAGGGGCCCAACACATGCACTGGCCCCTACCCAGATACCGCCCCCCCAATCCCCCCCCCCCCCAGCCTTACGCGGCTTCTCACCTGTGGGGGTTTTCTTCATTGCCCTGGTCGCCTTTGTGTTTTACCATCTTGTAATGGCCGACAGATACGGGGGGGCGGGTGATCTTCATGCCAGTGAGACGGACCCTGCGCGACAACGAGAGATGCACCAATCAGAGACGACACACAAAGAGGGGCATTGCCCCTAGGGGCAATTGCACCCGGCCAAGGGGTAAACAGCTCATCCGATAACCAAGCTCCCTCCCTTCTCCTCCGCCACCCACCCTTCCCATAGACCGCTTGAACCAACCTGCAACTTAACAAGAGATAACCTAAAAGGGAAGGAATAATTCAGCAGATCCAAAGAATAGGAAGTAAAGATGGCCACTCCCGTAACGTACATATATCTTTCTCATATTACATGGGTGAACTTAGCGCATAGAAGCGAACCGTAGCGTACGGGGAAAGGGTTAAGTCTTCAATTACAACCTTTGTAAGCGTGGAGTTTGCTTAGCGGATTTTACAGAAACTTTACAACCTTGTGAAAAAGTTTTACGCGCGACCCGGTGGCCTCCCTTACAACATACGTGTCGCATATACCGCGTGAGCCGTCATGAAACCGCCAATTAAAGCCGCAGTGACAGGCGTGATGGTAGAATCTCCGCGTCACGGAGCTGACAGCCTCCGAAGCGTGATGATCCTGCGTGATTCAGATATTTAACAGACGCGTGTTTCACCTACGCCCGGACTACACGGGCCCCTTAACCGGGAATATTCCGGAATTTCCGGATAGATCGGGGGCCCCGATTCCGGTCTTTGTAACATTAATCCTTCGCTCCGGATTAAAGGATTATTTTTGTGACGGGTTTGGAATGATGCGTCTCACAAAAAAAAACAGCTATAAGTATTTTTTTTTTTTTTTAGGGGAAAAAGGGCAATTAACGGATCGCCAACGTGTTATGTATGTGAGTTACGGTCAATACGGGGACCCACAATGCATTGCTCCCCGTTCGTGGCGCTCACCTACCTGTTGACAGCTGCTGATTTACAACATAAAGAAATAATAAAAGACAACGAAATCATGCAAAATGAACACGGATGAAAGAGAGATGCATGCAGGGTCCCGGCGTGAGGAGCGACAGCATGGAGAGAGAAAAACAGAGAGGTGAGACACATACGATCCGGACACGAGACTTCTACAACCAAAAAGATCCACGCCACGTACACGCGGTCCCGTCACGCCTCGTACACGCGGTCACATCACAAATGAAAAGGAACGAGTGCTGAAAGAGGGGTTTGAATTGCCCCCAGGGGCAGGAGGTGGGGAGCGGGGATGGAACATACCAGATAAATGGGTATATCTCACCTGGTGGCGATATCGTCGTCCTCGCCGCCCCATCCCCAGTACTCATTGGGGAAACCATTAATTTTCATGTACTGGTCTGGAGTCAGGGCGGAGACACCCCCAAAATACTGGGGGTACGGGAGGCTGCCGGAGAAAACAGCGGTCACATAATCTGAATACGCAGGATGGGGAATCTAGTGAGGTGGGTGGTGTCGGCAGCAGATGGTATGAAGATTTACAGCGGAAGAACATACGAGACAGATGGGAAGATAGAGAGACAGGAGCAGAGGCAGAGTCCAGGAGCTGCAGAAGAAAGAGACGCAGAGTGGAGGCCACAAGGATTACGGGATGAAAGGATATCAGAGACGCGTCCACCTGTACCTGTAACTGAACTTGTTCATGGCGACCGAGGCGTGCTTAGGACTCCAAGGGTCACACACGTAGAGGTTGTGGTCATTCTCCGGGATCAGATCCACATCGTGTAGGAACAAACAGTCCCAATCCTCGTCTCGAAGGGCTTCCTTGACTCCAACGTTTAACAGCTTGGCTCGATTGAACGTGGAGTTCCCGGACTGCAGGCACAGAAGAAGGAGAGAGATGCGTGGATACACTCCTGCAGCGACAGGCCGCTGGTCAACCAAGCTTCAACCCCCGACCACGTCTACCAACACGGGACATCTCACACGTGTCCACCAGCGCCCAACCAAACCACAAAGCAATGATACTTCCATCGGAGGAAGGTGACAGAGAAGATCTATGGTAGACACCAAGCAGACATGTCCTCCTCACCTGGTGGACGATGTAGATTGCATACTGAAGCTGCTGTCTCTGGAGGAACGGGTGCAGGTAATAGAGCAGGTGCCTTAGGTGGGTCTCCCGGTTCCTGTGAGGAATGATCACAGCCGTACGGTGCCGGGCTTCACAATTTGGGGGCCGGTATCGGCCTCCCTGGGTTACGAAGGGGTTCTTTTCTTTTATCTTTTGAAGGGATGGGGCTCGGCTGAAGCTCACGGTGATGGGACCCACTGTTCGAAAACACGGAGAAGGCAGGTCGTTAGGAACGTCTACAGCCGTGTGCGGGAATAAGCGGCCAACGAAAACGACAAGGAAAAATCCGAAGAAATCGGATTATTTGGCAAAAGAGTGGTTATATTAGTAACATAGTAACATAGTTCATAAGGATGAAAAAAGACCAAAGTCCATCAAGTTCAACCTATATACATATTGTGTCCCTACTGTGATCACCAATCAGAGCTGCGCAGAGCGTGTGAATGTTTGGGGTTGAGAAGGTACAGACATGGACTCACCCAGGTACGGAGACCTCTCTGGGCACCTCCGCGGACGCTCTCCTGCTGGCACCGGTGGAAGCTTCAGCCCCTGCAAGAGCGTAAGGTTGGTGTAGACGTCGTGCGTGCGCGAGTAGTCGAACATGGGCTCCGGGGAACGTCCGAAAATGGAGGCCAGGCTTCGGAGGCCGCCGAAGGAGAAGTACACCATGAAGGCGAACTGGAAGCCAATCAGCATAGCCAGGGTACAGGGGCGTTCTAAGGCACGGCGGATCATCTTCACCTGCAGAAAGTCATCACGGAGAAGGATGAATCCGCTGATGTCCCCGATAACCGACCCAACGCGTTCCACAGCACAACAGCACCGAGCCCCACAAAGGACCATTAACTGTCTGGGCCACAAAACGCGTCGGCAGTTTGGCGTGCCGTACCATTTCGCCCCTTATGCTGATGAAAGGTTAAAGTTTGGTGAATTTTCTCCCTGGAATATGTAAGGGACAGATGTCTCTCGCATCTACCATCTCTGATTGGAGGCTGTTCCACTTATCTACCACCATCTCAGTAAAGTAGAACATGTTAACCCCCGAGCCTCCTCTCCTACAATGCAGAGCGACCGACACGGCCTTCACACAGCAAACTCTTTTTGCCCTAGCCAGGGCACAAACATCGTGATAAGTAACTGCCCCCAAAGACCCTACAGAGGAAGCCCCATCTGTCTTAGATCAGAAAACAGGGCACACTCCGGTCACCCCCAGCCAAGCTTTGGCTGAGGATCATGAGGATGGTGGCATTTTGTCTGGGACTGTGGAATGCTCCGTATAAAGTCAAAGTGCGATGGTGCAAACGGACAAGGTTTATAGTACATACAGCGAGGTGTTTACACGCAAAACACATGGGGCCGCACACAGCATTCATATTATACACACATATTATATACATAAAAACATATATAACAATAATTGTGCTATACATAATAATATATATAAGATATATGTATATTACACAATTATTATTATATATCATATATGTTACTACATATGACCCAATTATAATAAATTATTTTGTTACATTTGTTATTCTGTGTTATTATATATGTTATAATTATGTATGATTATTATGTTACGTAATATGTTATGTGTTATGTTACATTTGTTATTATATTATTATATTACATTTTATGTTATGTGCTATTAGATATGTTGTTTTCAGTTATATTATATATGTTACATTTGTTAATATGTTATTATATTACGTTTGTCATTCTGTGTTATTATATATGTTATGTTACATTTGTTATGAATTATATATGTTGGTAGTATGTATTATGTTATGTGTTATATATGTTGCTATCTGTTATTATATTATATATGTATGTGTTTTTATATTATATATGTTGTTAGTATGTGTTGTTATTATTAATAATATTATTATTATATTACATATTAAGTTTGGTGTTATTATATATGTCATGTTACATTTGTTATGTGTTATTATATATGTTGTTAGTGTGTATTATTATATTACATATTATGTTTTGTGTTATTAAATATGTTATCATGTGTTGTTATATTACATTTGTTATTCTGTGTTATTATATATGTTATTGTTGTTAATGTATATTATCTGCAGGTTTTTACCTCCAGAAGAAAGAATGATCGTATGTTTGCAGTTAACCCTTAGCGCGTCTTCTCGTCCTCAGGGCCTCTGATGCTACTTTTGCAGGATTACCTGGACAGGTGTACTGTTTACAGCAGCCCTCGCTGGGGCTCCCAGCCCCCTCCCCTCCCCCAACAGGTGCCTCTCCAGGGCAAGTCAGGCCCAGTAACACGACCCGGGGACAACAATGTCAGGGTGTGATGGGATTAACCCTCTGCCTCCCACAACCACACCGCACAGCAAATCAGCGGCGAGAATTACATACATTAGAAATCTTAGTCTGGGGCTGGCCGAGAGACCTCCAGCAACTGCTCCCTATAATGCTCTTCCATTAAATCCCCTCACTGTATTATCCCCTACCACTTCTGCTGGGAGGATGTTCCACTTATCTACCACCCTGTCAGTAAAGGAAAATATAAAACGAGCACATGCTCACTCTCAGTTATAGCGGCACCCTATTCCAATGTGTCTTAGCCGACACGATGCCTGGCTAAGGGCAGAAGGAATGTCCCCCCCCCCCAATGAAATGTTCTCCATCCCAATACAGACTGTCCCCGACCGGTCTCCGGCTCGCATACCTCGCGCAACGTGTGTTTGCATTCAACACGACAAGAACACGTGTGCCGGACCGGCTCGGTAACGCTGCACGGACTCATATTATATGCGCATGTCCTGAAATAAAGCTGGGAGCAGCGCACGGCACAGCGTGACCCCTTCATACAGCCGGCCAAAGAAAGCACAAAGTGCACCAAAAAGAGGAGTTCCTCTCCTTATCAACGCAAATGACACCGTTAACCCCTTCATACCTGCCACGTAACCCCGGATCGCACCCCGGATCCACGCAGGCGTCCCTTCCAGCCCGAGGGGTTAAACGCCGGCACTTACTGTACAGCAGTACCGAGTACACCCCGTCCTGCACCGCATACGTGAGCGGGCCCTGCGGTTGTGTCGACAACAACAATAAAGGCAATTATCTGGGTGTTTTTCACTTAAAATATTGAATTTTTGGTGCAGGAGAGCAGAAAAAACAAATTGTGGACATTATTGCCCAAATCGCAACAAACCGCTAACAGAAAACACACAAAACAGCCAAAACAACACAAAAGGGCTATTTTTTGCCTTTCCATAAATGCAGTTTGGGTAAGATTGGCGGTAGCCTAGAACTACCCAGTAAACCCCCGCCAGCACTCACAGGGTTAAAGCACCTTTTGTTGGCTGGGCTAGTAAAATCCCATTCAGCGGATAGAGCCCCAATCACAGGGGGCTATAAGCCAGGGCATTTCTAATCACCCCCTCCGGATAAATACCTCCCCTCTCTCTCTATGTAAAGCACCCACCTATTCTGGCGCAGAGTACAACAGTGATCGACGACGTCAATAGGTACTGGCAAAAGCCCAGAGGGCCCCTGTTCACAAGAGCTTGCAATCTGCAGAGCGAGCCGCAATCCAGATTCCCGGGAGGGCTGTGCAGGTAGGATGCTGGCCGCCTCGGCACCGTGACATCTGGGTATCGGGTTTCAGCCGGCGACTTGGAGCCCTTTCCAGTCCGCAGGAGGCTCAGCACACAGGTGTGTCGGGGCACCTGTATTCATGCAGCAGGCGTCCATCCCGGCCCATCCCTGGTAGTCAGGACGCGGAACGTCTTACCTGCCGAGGGGGTCCTGCTCTTTCAATTCTTAAAAACCGCTTGAGATCTGGGCTGTCATGGCTCCATCGTGGCTCTCCCTTCCTCTCTCGTGGTGATCTCACTCTGCCCTCCCCCTTGCTCAGCCTCACTACTCCTCCTCTTCATCCTTTTTTTTCTGCTGTTAAAGGGACTCTGCCTGTCCCCAGATATCACTCAATCTCATCACCCCGAAGCGGGGTGGGGGGGGGGGTTAAATCATACATAAAAAAAAAAAAAAAAAGGCGACAGATGTTTTCCAGCCTGCTGCACATACAATGCGACGCGCATGCTCACTGGTGCATTACTGCCATTCCTGCTATAAAATTAATGCAATACATTTTCTGATCGGCCGCTATAACGCACACCAGCCCAGTGGCAAAAGGTGACTCGGCCCAGGGCGACCCGGGGTATTTATTGCATATGATTCGCTGCACCAACAAATGCGCAGCAGTATATGCAACAGCGCTGAGGAATATGATGGCGCTATATAAATCAATAAATAGTAATAACCATTCTGCTGTGCACTGAGAGCTCCGGCTTGGCACATGAGGATTGTGGGAGTCATAGTCCACGGCAGATAGGGAACGAGGGCGATGCATTCTGCTCTGGCACACAGACGGTTATACTGAATGCAATGGATGCGATTTCTGTAATCTCGGCAGAGACCGCGTCCAACGGAACAGGAAAATGAAACCGTGCGAGACAGCCCAAAACAAACAGCGCAAGCAACTGCAGCTTTTACACCATACTGCGCACAGGGTCTGCCATTATACCGCTAGACTGTAATCTCCTTGGGACAGGGTCTGCCATTATACCGCTAGACTGTAAGCTCCTTGGGACAGGGTCTCCCATTATACCGCTAGACTGTAAGCTCCTTGGGACAGGGTCTGCCATTATACCGCTAGACTGTAAGCTCCTTGGGACAGGGTCTGCCATTATACCGCTAGACTGTAAGCTCCTTGGGACAGGGTCTACCATTATACCGCTAGACTGTAAGCTCCTTGGGACAGGGTCTGCCATTATAGCGCTAGACTGTAAGCTCCTTGGGACAGGGTCTGCCATTATACCGCTAGACTGTAAGCTCCTTGGATCAAGGCAGATGAATGCATCTGGGACCTCCTTTCCAAGGCCGGGGGGCAGACACAGTAACAGAAAAAGTGGACAGAAACCCCCTCAGCGGAGCGGAAAGTCTAGTTCCCATTGGCTGTAGCTTCTGAGAGCCCCCGTTGGCAGGCTGCGGCCCGGGCACTGTACGCTCTACCATTATACGCAGAGTCTGCTGCAGACATGAAATTATCTCATTGTCTGTGAAATATTTTCAGGCCTCTGTTGTAACTGCGCTACGGAATCTGCGGGCGCCATAGAAATGGAATGCTATGTAATGAGCCAGCTTTTTGCTGATGTGCTCCCCCTGCTGGACAAAGTGTGATTAGCACCTGCACAATGTGCCTGCCATGGTGGGTCACGTGCTCTCGTCCCGAAGACCCCGATTAACCCTTCACCCGGCTAGCGTCCTTCCTACAACCGGACAAACGCCATACTGCGGACATTGCAGGTGAGAAGCCGTATGTCTATCCTGTGCATGTTTAAATCCCCTCACTGTATTACCCTCTACCACTTCTGCTGGGAGGCCGTTCCATTTATCTACCACCCTCTCAGAGTGATTAGAGCTACGAGTCTGTGTTGACTTCCCCTGTGTCTCCAGCGCACTCGTAGGGAACTTATAGACTTCATTTTGTACCCGCCGGGTCTCCTCTTATATCTCAGGAATAAAGAATTTTATTTTATTTTTTACTGTTAATAGAATCAAAATTCCATTTTTTTCAGTTATTTACAAAACCATCTCTGCGAGGAATTGTCTCGCGTACAAATATACCTTAAAAAAATGAAAAAATATTTCAGAAAATGTAAATAATCACCAGCGCTAAACCCTAAAACACGCTTAATTTCAGCAAATGAGCCTTCAAAAATGAACATGGAAGGGTTCAGAGAAGAAGCGAGACGTCACGATGTCCGTCAGCGGCCGCGCCGTCTCTGCAACCGGTTTAATGGGTTGTATTGCGAGACGCAAAACCCCAAAAAATAATAAATAAAATGAAACGTGGAGCAGAAAAGCTGTGAAACCGACTGGTGTCGTTATTGCTTTTGATTCCAAGCTGTCCTTGAGGTAACGAGGCGGCTTTTACGTCCCCGGAACGTCCATCAGAGGCAGTTACATGACCCCGCCGGGGCAGCGCTTCCTTGAAGGGGTTAATGGTAGCCAAGCTCGGGGAGGAACCCAGAAGCGAGGCGTCGTGTAAAGGGTTACTTCCAGCAGGCGTCTTCGAGCTCGTAAAAGAGAACGTAACCTTCGCTGGACACCACTTGGCTTTCGCTGATGGCGGACACCCTGGGGATGGAGAGGGGGGTATTAGAAGTATTGGGGGGGCAGTTAAAGCGAACGTCACCTTCCTGCGCCCGTCGGGAAGCAGGCTTCACGCGCCGCTGGCCTCACCTGGCGTCGTTGTAGGCGGACCACCCCGTCTGGTCCTTGCAGTAGGCCGTGTAATGTCCGTAATGGACGCTGCCGGAGTGATTGCACGCGGCGTACAGATTATATACGGGGTTTCCTATAGAGAGAGAGAGAGAGAGAGAGAGAGAGAGGGAAACGATCCATTGGTCACGTGATCCGCTTCTACCCTTCTAAAGAGATCATATAAAAAAGACTCCCACTCTGCTCAGCCAGCCTCAGGCCGGCCGCTGTAAGGGGGTCTCGCCCGCTCGCACGCGCCGTTTACCCTGTACTGCCGGCTGCGATGTCGGCTAACTCGTCGGGTGACCTTACACGCGCTTTCCCTTAATCCTATCGGGGCAAACCCTGCCAGCGATAGCCAAAGCCCCGGACAGCAGCCCCAGCGAACGAGCCTGCGCTGCGCATACGCTCCATTCAGCCAGCAGCTGTACTGTGACCCCCGCGCCCAGCGTTCACCCGCGGCGGGGGCGCCGAGCCGCCACTCACCCGCCTTCTCGCTGGCAAACTCTTTCAGGTTCAGCTTGCTCAGAGGGAAATCCACGAAGACGGAGCATTTCTTAATGGAGAATCGCGTGGTGGAGAACCTGTTCAGATCTGAATGGCGTTGAGTTAAGGAGAGGAGAACGCGGACGGGGAGGAAATCGCGGCAGTTACCCCCCCCAGCCCCCCCGGGAAAAGGGCATCTGAAAGGTAAAAGGATACGCAGCACGAGGATCCGGGGGAATCGCTGGATGGTGAGCTTTTTGGTGCTCTTCGTCCTCTGCCGACACCGGTCGCAGATCTGGGAAACAAAAACACGCATGAGAGGGAATGCAACATGGAGACTGCTGATATTCACGCTCTAATCGACAGGCTTTTGGAATCCATCGCATTACACAGACTCTCTCCGATGGTCCGGAGCTCTCATCAACAACGCCGAGACAGCCGCCAAGTGACCGTCAAACCCGCTCTTTATTACGCCACCAGATACACGGAGATCAGGAAACCCGATTAGACTCCACCATCTAACCGTGGGAAAAACCTTCAGGATCTACTTTAACTGCCGGGGGGGACCACCAAGGGCCGCTTACCGGGGCGTTTTCCGAGTTGAGTTCTTCCTCCTTAGTAAAAAGGCTGAAACAGTCCAGGAGGGAGACTTTGCCACTGGTGAATCCTTTCTGCGGAGAGCGAGAGGGGGCAAAAGAGACGTTACATCGTAGCCGAGGAGAATAAATACGCAGTATCGCCATAGCAACCAAGGCAAAGTCTTGTTATGGTGATACAGCCAGATCAGTCACCATTAGCACATAGCCCCCGTCTCCCCCAGCACGCATGCTTCTGCCCGATATACACGGACCCGAGGTGCGAGAAACCCGGTGGGCCAATGGCGCGTCGATATGGCTGCCCCCTGGGGCTTGGCTCACAGGTGCGTGTATCCGGGTGACAGGTTTCACGCGTGTTTAGTAGTGTGAAACGCGTTAGTTTTGGCTGACGACCTTTTCCAGGTGCAAATTACTTTCATTACACGGACGTGCAATGGGACAGCTGATGGGGATCCCCGCTGGCACCATATTCAGGACGCGCCGCCGTGTAACGCTGAATTACTTCCCCCATCATAAGGAAAATATGATCCTCTACCTTGGGGATGGGCAGAGACAGATCACAGAAGACTTCAAAGGTTGGCGACCGGTAGCCACAAGACTGGCACTTCAGGCAGCTCTTCAACTGGCCAACAAACAGATCTGGACGGGCAATAAATGGATAGAAAAGGGTTAATCTGCCATGTAAAGCTCACATACCCCACGCTGTATAACATATAATACTCTGCATCTACCCCGGCCTGGCGGTACGTAACAGCCAACGGTTCACCCAAACACTCACCCACCACCTTGCTGTCTTCTCTCTCCAGGTAACGCTTCCACATCTGATTGGCTCGGTCATCATCACTGTCGGAAAAGGGGCGGATACACATTAGACACCAGGCCACGCCCACTTAGAGCGCTCCATCGTTCATTCCGCTGTACCCGCAATCTATCCAAAAAGGCTTTTATACCTTAAATATACGCTGGGGGAGGAAGAACCCTTACTCATGATGTCATAGATAACCATCGTGACCCAATCGCTACCGGCTCAAAAGCGCAAGCTCTTGTGACAAAGTCTGGTTACCTGAAAGAGTCTTGAGGCTCGAGAGCTACGGGGCGCTTGGCGTCGGAGAGGATGCTGAGAGTTTTGCGGCACTTCCTGTTAATTTCCACATGAATTCGGTCCATGAAGAACTTGAGGAATTCCTGAGCATCTTGCTGACTGGAAGAAGAGTAGAAACGCGTGGGGGGTAAAAGCGCCAGGCCGCCGGGGATTCTGGGTAATCTGCGCAAGCACAGACTCCCATTGGCTACGGCGATGTGTAGACACCGGGCCATCCCCGGCAGCGGCTGGGTAGTCGGTATCACACTGTACGTTACGTATCCACGCGCCTCCCTTACCTGTAGCCGGTAAAAGACGGAACGTATTTCTGGAAGACGGATTTGAACCGGGACGGGTTTACGGCGTCAGAGGCCTCGGGGGTCCACAAGGAGGCGACGACATCGGCGAAGGCTGGCAACAGAAAGAGGGGCAACACCTGATTAACACCTCGTGTCCCAGAGTGGCGTGTTTAACCCTATGCATGCAGCGTACGCCCCCACCTACCCTCTGTGAGTTCCCGCTGGCTCCTGGAGCTGCCGGGACGCTCCTGCCGGTACTCGTGTCTGAGGACGTAATCCCGCAGAGGTCTGGTGCGGCTCAGACACTGGAGGACGGCGTTCATGAAGCACTGCGGGGCGAGAGCGGCATTGGCTTTACCACACAAGAGTTCCCCGCGCATTTCGCTAACCCCCCCACTACGATTAAAAGAAAAAAACATTTATATATCGTCATCTTTTATCACTAGAGTGTGAGCGTCGCCAGGTACGTCTCGCCAGCTTGCGCCGTCAGTATACTCACGGTGTTACCCAGATTGCGGAGACCCACGTGCCCCGAGCCGAGGACAGGAACTCGAGGAGGCTGCGAGAAACAAAAACAAGGGCGTTATCTCCATGAACCCCAGATGGTGATGCGAGAACATCCTACGGGGAGACTAGGGAGGACCCGGCCCGGGCGGCTCAGTGACGGGTACCTCGCTTGCCATGAGCAGAAGGCCCATCATGGCGGTGTGCACAACCGACTCGGAGATGTCGGCCCCCTTCCCTTGGGCTTCCTTCTTGTCCGCCAGACTGCGCTGCAGTTTCTGTGGCAGCTCCGCCAACGCGGCTCCCTGTAGCCCAGGCATGACGCGGCTCTCCGAGGGGACCTGCGAGTCCTCTCCTGCCCGTATCCCGCCTGACACTGACGGGGATTAAAGGGACACCCGCTCCCCTCCACCAGGACTCCCGGTCTCATCCGCTAGCATCAGCTTTTTTTCTGGACTATTCTAGGTGGCTGAGCGAGATCATCTCCTGGGGATTAATTAGCCGCGGTGTCACGCTGCTTTCCTCCAAGGAGAAGAGCCGGGGAAGGAGGAGGAACTAAGCCGAGAGGTCCGACATGGTAACACGGGACGCTGGTACTCCCCGCGTGTGCTGCGTCTTAATCCTGCCTGACCTTGGAGATGTATACAAACCCCCGGCAGCACACACGGTGAGATTTATTAACCTATGGACATTATTTGAGTCCAATAAGCTAAAACCCGGTATAATTTATACATGTTCCCTTTATCCTTTAAGGAAATTAAACTGGGGGGGGTCCCCTTTAAGCAGTCTCAGGAGACGGAAGGGGTCTCTACTTACCAGGGAAGTCGGGCTCTTCTCTTGGAGGCCGGTGCCATTGCTGACTGGGGACTTGTTGGAGGCCTGAGGGTTCTGAGAGTGGTTCTTCTCTTCTTTGGGATCGAGAGAAGCCGTTTTATTATTGCTGTCGTTCCGTGATAATTCCAAGGAGGGACCGCTGTGTTTCGGCTGCGTGTCCAGCACCGGCAGCACATTAACTCTTTTCAGGGAGCTGCTGCGCGTTAAGACGTTGGGGTCCAGAGGGGGCTTCCTGCTGGATGAGGCACTGCGTTCTCGCCCCCCAGCCCGAGTCAGACCCCTGCCCATCCCCTCCATCTTGTCCGTTAATGCACTTAGGTCTCCGTGACTCACTGATTTGGAACGTGAAAGCGTCCCTGCCCTGCTTTGAAGAGTCTGGTTCGATATTTTAGTGGCGGCAGCTGTGGTGGGCACCCCGAGCGTATGGTTGGCCTTCACTGGCCCCCGCTTAGCCCCAGAAGATTCGGCCCTTGGAGCGCTGCGGCCCCGGTCTGTCTTGCCCTTCTCATCCACGGTGGGTCTGGGGGGCAGGGGACGGAGTTTGGGAGCCGCCAACACTCCATTACTGAAGACGCTGGCGCAGTAAGCCGAGCTCTGGCGGTCCTGGCTTATGGTGCGGTAAGAAGTCAAAAGCTTGCCGGCAGGGCCGGGCTGCGTGGTGATGACGGCCGTATCCCTACTTCTTCCGAGCCGGGGGTCGCACGCTTGAGGCATTGTGGGTCTAGCGGAAAGGGGGGCTCTGCAGGAAAAGCAGAACGATTATCGAGTGACAATCATTCCCAAAAGAAGAGACGCATCCAGACTTAATAGACCAAAACAGACTTCAGAATGAGAAAAAGAAGCACTTGGGCCGTAGGTGGGCCGGCACCTAACAGACCCACGGCTCATTGAAATGTAAATGATCTTGCACCTAGAACCTAGCACCTAGAACGTTGGCTACAAACAGGGCGCCGGGGGAGAGAACCCGGGCAGGATGATCGCTCCCGCCAGCTTTCCGTATAGTTCCCGAGCCTCCCCCCGTATCGGAGAGCGACAGAGCCAACGCATTTCAAACCGGTTCATCGTTTTATTCCTCCCCCTGAAGATTTAATCACACGAAAAGCATTTATGGTTTCCATGGGAACAGCCTGCCGGCGCCTGCTCTTGGGTTAAGTGACAATTTACAAGGAGACAAAACTTTACATTACTTATTATTTATAGATTAGACTAAATTTGCTCTACCAATCTCTGGGGGAAGCTGTTTTTGGTGACACAGAGCTCCAGTGAGCACGGACGTGAACTCATCTTCCTACTGGCTGCAGCGTAACCATAGTAACTTCCCGTCATTGACATTGTATGTTAATCATAATATTTTATTATTGTTGTAAAAACAACAAACCTATACCATAAATAGGAGGAAAGTGTCAGGCATACCGGGCACCGGCACATAATACCCCGTTAGATCCCTGCCCGGCTAACCCCTTTGCACCCCCGGCCAGTACCTCATTGCCTGGACTCCGCAGACAGCCTCTCCCGGACAGCGCTCACACTCTCACATTTCTCCGGTCTGTAAAAGGAGCAGAGGTATTCCTCCGTGACCGGGATTTAAATAAACACAATTAGTGAAAAGGCCCGTCCTGCGGGATTCCTCACCCATTTAGTGTCTCTGTGTTGTTTTAACCCTTGTGGCTCCGGTGGGAGCTGAGACCAGGTGTTCTGCACGCCTGCCACATACACATGTGCATATCCAACACGGATGAAAGCGTTGTGTGAGCCAAGAATGCTCTTTAAACTAATCAAACAGCCTCATATTATATATATATACCGTGTATATATATATATATATATATCTCAGAGGAGCTTATAGGGGTGCAAGTGATCCGTATACATGTAGGCAATGTTGTAAATGCATCTCTGGGGGTTATATGGGCAACGTATAATATGACAGTTCTGCGTATAGTCTGTATATTAACGGCTGTACGTAACTTGGCTATAAGTAGCCTGTGATGAGTATAAGGAGGCAGACCCGGGTATGAGCACCCTGTGATGAGTATAAGGAGGCAGACTCGGCTCTGGGCACCCTGTGATGAGAATAAGGAGGCAGACCTGGCTCTGGGCACCCTGTGATGAGTATAAGGAGGCAGACCCGGGTATGAGCACCCTGTGATGAGTATAAGGAGGCAGACTCGGCTCTGGGCACCCTGTGATGAGTATAAGGAGGCAGACCCGGGTATGGGCACCCTGTGATGAGTATAAGGAGGCAGACTCGGCTCTGGGCACCCTGTGATGAGTATAAGGAGGCAGACCCGGGTATGGGCACCCTGTGATGAGTATAAGGAGGCAGACCCGGGTATGAGCACCCTGTGATGAGTATAAGGAGGCAGACCCGGCTCTGGGCACCCTGTGATGAGTATAAGGAGGCAGACCCGGGTATGGGCACCCTGTGATGAGTATAAGGAGGCAGACCCGGGTATGGGCACCCTGTGATGAGTATAAGGAGGCAGACCCGGCTCTGGGCACCCTGTGATGAGTATAAGGAGGCAGACCCGGGTATGGGCACCCTGTGATGAGTATAAGGAGGCAGACCCGGCTCTGGGCACCCTGTGATGAGTATAAGGAGGCAGACCCGGCTCTGGGCACCCTGTGATGAGTATAAGGAGGCAGACCCGGGTATGGGCACCCTGTGATGAGTATAAGGAGGCAGACCCGGGTATGGGCACCCTGTGATGAGTATAGGTGGCCATGATTATTCGGTAATAAAGGCACACCCCTTGCTGCCCCACAGCACGTACCTGTATCAGTTGTGTTGCTGGCCCGGGGCTGTATTGGTTTCAGGGCCTTCCTCTCCTCGGCTTCATAGCAACAGCAGCATCCGTAGCCATCTTGCCCTTCCCCAGTATGGCCTCAGCACCTTTAGTACGCATGTGGTTGAGGTCTTCAGGCCACGCCCACTCCCACTTTACCATTGCCATGGTACCCAAAGGACGCTTTTCTGATGACGCATGCCCAGAAAGCTCAGTAGCCATCGTTGATTAAGGCAGATCACCCACAAGTCATCTTATTGCTACTGCTGTAAAGACCTTGGCAACACCAAACCTATTTAAACCCACGTGTTTAACATGTACACCTAAGCCTGCAACACTCATCACCCCCAGCCAACATCTCGAAAGGCCAAATGATCCAGAGCAATTACCGTATGCTGAATTTATTAACTCTTGATCAGACTTTAAATAGCAGTCACACGATGAGTAAATTATATCTCTCCCATATCGGGCATGTACCAGCTCAATGTCCTTATCTATAACCGAGCTTATGGTTTGCATGGTGGTTTTATACATATTTGATAAAAAAAAGACACTCAGAATGAAAGTATTTTTCGTATAAATATATTTATCAGATAATGGTGTTGTCAGTCCTGATTGGTCATGGAACTCAGATTGGATGAACAGTGACATGTGACGAGATCCCCCAGACACAGCCTGATATTTTAGGGCTGGAGACCCCGTTTATTCCGAATCCATAATGACTGGCGCAAAGATCTCTCGATAGCCGACGATCACTTGGCCTTGTGTTCCACCAGCCCCTTGCTGATCAGATCCGGTATCTCGACTGCCAGCCACGGACCCAGCTGAGAGACATAAAGAAAGGGCATAAAATCACCCGGGGCCCTCGTGCTTGTATTTCCATATAAAAATATTGTATTCTCACTTATATTAAATAAAACATGTAAAAAATTAAATAAAAAAATAATGGTTATTTGGGACCTAAAACCTTTCATACTAATGAACAAGCACAAAAATATCCATGAGCTCCTGAAATTATACTTACCCCTAATGCCATAAGGTGCGCAAGCCCAAACTTAGGAACGTTACGTGCCCACAGCGGTTTAAAATGCTCTGTCAGGCAGATTTTTCCACCCCTGAGATGGGAAAAAAAGAAGATCAGTTAAAAGCGTAATAACTAATGGGGGTAGAAAATGCCCGGAGATGTCCCCGATGCCGCTGGCTGATGGGAATAGCAGTCGCCTGGCCATACCTGTACATTTTGGCAGTCTTGCCGTCAAGCTCTGGAATGGCGATTTCAGGAGCTGTAGAGGGGTAGGTTACCGGGATCTGCAGGCAGAGAAGACAGTTAACAACGCGTTATTACCCTCCAGCCCCTGCTGGGGCGAGCCCTTGTGCCCTCAGGGGGTAGCCGTAAAGATCGGCTAGTCGTAGGGGTTAATAATGAACACTCACGTCAAATTCGACATCAAACTCGTATTTCAGGAGGTTGTGGATGTACCAGCACTTTCCAAACCACCTGAAACGAAAGCAAAACGGGATTGGGGAACACTAGGGGTCACGTACAAAGATAATTTATAGTGCAATCACCGTAGCAACCAGTAGTCTGTTGCACCAGAACGGCGACTTACAGACCAGGCAAAAACACTTTCAAATATATTTAGTTAGCAAACACGTGAGACGCTCTGCGCTACGGACTCTGCCGGCGCTATATAAATAAACGTAACCCTAATTATTGAGGATGAAAGAGGCTATTATCGTTCTTTCAGTCAGGAAACATTGTTCTATTGTTACATTATTATTATTATCGTATAACACAACGGCGAGTCTCGTCTGCGTTTACTCGCAGGCTGCACGGACGGGCCGCAGTATTTCGGGAGGTCATGTGACGGACGCGTTACTGTGACTATGACGTAAACATGTGATGGGCACACGCTGCGGGTGATGAGCTTTGGCCCGGGGGCTAGCGGCAGAGACGTCAGGAAGGGTTTAGCGGCTGCACGCCGGTACCTTGTGCCTTCCTTGTTGGACTCCAGTCGGAACCAGTCATTATCGGCCTTTTTGTTGTTTTCTACGTACTGTGAAGGAAGACAGGGACGTGGGGTTAGTGAACGAGAACGGAGGGAACAGGAGCTTTAACAGGCGGGCTCCGGGGGACAGGCGTCACTGGCAGGGCGCTCAGGGCACAGCCGGCACATAGATTCCCACCACACTTGGCACGAGTCCCCAGGCACAGGCGGGCTCACGATGCCAGGCACCCCCCAGGCACAGGCGGGCTCACAATGCCAGGCACCCCCCGGGCACATCTCCATATAAAACAAACGTATGCCAATCAGTGAACAGCTTCTAACACGTCAGCACAACCTTTCCCACACCCGGACCCATTTCTATGTGACACACCTCATTCCCAGACTGCCCCCCCCTAAGTGCAGTCTCCCTACGCTACAGCCCTGTTGCCCCTCATATACCCCAGTCAGAGACCCCTCAGACCAGCGGAACCCCAGAGGCGCAGCCCGTGTTTCCAGGAGCCAGATAACCGAGTAACTCCCCGACCTTAATCAGCGCCTGGTACTCCTCCTTCAGCCGCTGCACCCACAGATCCTTGTCCCTGGGGCTGGCCCCGGTCTTGAGCAACGGAATCTCCGACACCACCCGGCGAGTGGCCTCATCCACCATGTTGGAACACGGGAAGAGTGTCCGCAAGCGGAAATGGTTGTCATTCTTGTCACTAGGAGGCCACAGCGGCCATCTTTTTTGTGGGCAGGCTGTCACTGCCTGCATTGAGGTGCTAGTCTATTTAAGCATTTATTAACATATTAGCCGTGGTGTACCCAGTGGTCTCAGGTCTGATCAAGCCAGTTCCTGGTGTGACAAATGACCTCGAGTCCCCCAAGAAACATATATTAAATCAAATAAATTATTTATTAAATCAAATAAATTCCACTGCAGCATTCCAGAGCCCTCCGCATGCACTAGCCATCCATCCAGAGTCCTCCGCATGGACTAGCCATCCAACCAGAGTCCTCCGCATGCACAAGCCATCCATCCAGAGTCCTCTGCATGCACTAGCCATCCATCCAGAGTCCTCTGCATGCACAAGCCATCCATCCAGAGTCCTCCGCATGCACTAGCCATCCCCCATAGTCAATAGCCAATCTTCCAGAATCATCTGCATGTACCCACCAACCTCCTAACTCAGTTGGAAGGTGCAATGAGGCACCAACCCCTCGTTTGAGAGCACAACTCATAGACTCATTGATGTCCTACAGCTATCTGCTCTCCTGATGCCTAAAACAGGGGTCTAAAGCCTGTGATATGTACCCCCCGAAATACTTCATATGGCACATGGGGTACTCCGATACCTCGCTATCGTTACCCAATGACATGAATAGAATAGTAATTATCGGTAATATAAAGACCAACTGGAGCCCCTCTATAGACCAAGTGGAGCCCTTCTATAGACCAACAGGAGCCCCTCTATAGACCAACTGGAGTCCCACTGGAGACCAACTGGAGCCTCTCTATAGACCAACTGAAGTCCCACTGCAGACCAATGTGTTCTCTGCCAGTCAAAAGAGATGCATCAGAGTCTTTCCTTCACCTTGTACCACCACGTCATCACGTCACGCCATCACCAAGGAGACCATGCACACAGATACAAGATAAACTGTGGCCAAGGAACTATGGTGGGACGTTGACAGTGTAATGGTCCCATCACTATACAAAGGACTAGTTATACTATTTCCATATTATGTCCTCTAATCACATTTACACCACGTTTGTATCACATTTGGCTTCTCCAGGCTCTATCTCGGGTTCCACCTTCTTACTCCCCACGAAGCACCTTTATTTGCCGTTGTTTTGTCTTTTCTATGTATTTTTTATTTAACTGTTTATCGAAACAAAGCCATTGATAAAAATGACATTGAGCATTTATTCATATGATTTTAAGAGGTTTCCCTTGCACTGGATCTACCGACCAGCGTACACCTGGCTCTGGCTTCTGATTGGCTGCTCAATATATATATATTTTTCAAATATCTTTATGATACACATGGAATATTTCATAACAATTGTTTTTTTTTGCATGCATGTTTGTGGTGGGGGATCCAGACTGATAAACTGAATATATATATAATAAGGGCGTCCAGGTTGTTAAAAACCAAACCAGTGTCTGTTGTGGACACAAATGTTTTATTTTCCACAAATAAGGAACGGGATGACAGTAAAAAGTCGGGGAGAAATTTTTTTGGTACAAAGACAATAATTACAAAGGACGAGCTCGGGTAACGGGGTGATTGGGTTCCGCTCAGTTCTTAATGGCATTCTTGCTGGCTTCTATGAGGTCGCCAAACAGTTTCTCCAGCTGTGTCTTGATGGGCTCCACATGGGCTTTGGTCTGCTCCAAATATTCCCTGGAAGGGGAGAAATAAAGGTTATATAGTGGATCGTACAATGGTGGATCTGTATAATTTTCTACTTCATAAGGGACCAAACTTGCTGGCTTGTTATGACACTTCAGCACACGATGACTACAATTCCCATCATGCGCTGGCACGTCCAACTACAAGACCTTGCCTGTCCTTACCGTCTTCTCTTTCTTTGCATCCTATGTAACCCTCCGTCACATCGCTATTGTTTAATACAGTGAGGGTATTAAACATGCATGGGATGGACATATAGCTCCTGAATCTAATACGAGACCAACGGCTGGTTAAGGTTTGAGTCTTTAAAGCAGGAGAAACAGCCGATTAGACGGGGGCCGGATGGGGCCGATCTGCCGGAAGGTTTTGGATTTCTATTATATACATATAATCTGTTTAATATTCAATATTTTCTGATAAAATAAAACCTTTATGTGTTAGGATAAGACTTCCATCAGGAACAGAGGTTCCTGTACTCCCGAGATGAAGAACCTTTAAGACAGGGTACTTGGTGTGAGACCTACCCAGCTTGGGCTTGGACTTCTCCGTTCTGGAGCTTGGCCACCCATTCCTGTGTGCTGGTCTTTAGGGTGTCAGCCCAGGACTGGAAGAGTTGGCTGATCTGGTCTAGATTGGGGACTTCTCGTTTGACAACACCAGCTGCAGAGGACAAAAAAAATACCCCATGAACAATGAAATACCCAGGAATGTAGGTCAGTTTCTAGACCAAGGAATGGACTGTAACAGATGACCTGTAGGAGGCAGAAGCTGCTTAGGTGCTTCCATTTTACTAATTGTTACTCAACACCCCAGAAGCCTCCAAAGACCAATTCCCCAAGCTCACCTTCCAAGCCACTAACGGCGATGACAAGAACGACCAAAGCCAGGACTTTCATGTTTGTACAGGTGAGCAGTGATCAGAAGACCTGGAATTACACAGAGAGACTATCATTAGATTGGGGTCAAACCAAACGCATTCCAGCTCTACAGAACCCTCAAAACAACTCAGCGACTCGATGCGGAACATGAGGAACACTCACTACCCCTCCGGTGTTATAAACCATCGGTGTCCTGTCCTTAAGGGCTATCATTTTGAAGTATGCGTTCTGTTTATTCTAGAACTTTTTATAATGGAGAAGTCTGCGTTCTGTACATTCTAGAACATGGTATAATGGAGAAGTCTGCATTCTAGACTTCAATACCTTGTAGAAGTATATGTTGTCCACATTAAGTTATAGATCTCTGAGTACAAGTACTTTTTAACTATTGGCTGGAATTAAAATCTATAACCAACATTTTTATCTTAAATCTACAAAAATAACTTGGCAGCCCTCCCTGGTTAAGCCACATCTGCAGCATCCAACTTACACGCAAGTTAGTCTAAAAAAATGAAAATATTCGTGAAAAAGATAAACCCCCCACCTCCACAGCTGAACGAATTACACTTAATTTCTTCCAAACCTGGAGATTTTTGTTTTCCACAAAAACATTTTTTTTTTTTTTTTTTTTTTAAAAAGAGAAATAAATAAAAATAAATTGAACATTTTACATGAAAACAAGTGAATACAAGTAACAAGTAAAAGGCAGTCTTACCTGTGGGTGTCTTGAGTAATCCAGCTGTTGTGTTCCACTCAGTGCCCGGACCCCCTTTATATGCGGCAGGGCACAGCCGGCCCCCCTCTTCGTATCCCCGCCGGTCCCCACCTTCCTGAAGAGCACACACTGATTACCTGGAAGGACTAAAGGTCCTCCTACGTGGCCGCTTTATCTCACGGGGAATTTGCTGATGTCGTGTTGTCTAACCTTGGTATTGAGTGAGCTCTGTTGAAAGAAGCAGATCCACTCATTTTATTTTATTTTTCGGTACGCTGGCTCAGAGTCATGGGAGTTTTTATCTAAAACCTGTTTATTGAACTGCAAGAATCTGCTGCGGAATTTATGTACTCTTTAATTTCACGTGTTTTATAAAAAAAAAGAAATATAGTAGACTTTATTATTTTCATAAAATAATAAAGCCCTCTATAGAGCAGATCTCCAGGACACAGAGATCCAGTGATCCCACTTTATAGATCCCCGTTCAGATCTCCCCTGGAGTATTGTGATCAGTTCTCTAGAGCAGATCTCCAGGAGGACACAGAGATCTAGTGATCCCACTTTATAGATCCCTGATGAGATCTTCCCTAGAGTATTGTGATCATTTCTATAGAGCAGATCTCCAGGAGCATACAGAGATCTAATGATCCCACTTTATAGATCCCTGGTAAGATCCCCCGATAGAATATTGTGATCAGTTCTACAGAGTAGATCTCCAGGTGAATACAGAGATCTAGTGGTCCCACTTTATAGATCCCTGGTGAGATCTCCCCTGGAGTATTGTGATCGGTTCTGAGCAGATCTCCAGGACACAGAGATAAATGAATGGTGTTGATGATTATTAATCTACCGCGGCTACTATCGGGGCTAGTGGAGAATGGGGAGAGTTACGGTCAATGGCGACCAGATGGTCCTCTCCCTGTCCTTCTCTCCACAGCAGGAATGCTCTGCGAATAACACGTTTAATACAAGAAAAACAGAAAGAACACGAAGAACAACAAACGGCGACGCTCTGCGCGGCTGGCGCGCTGTTATTTCTGGCCCTCGTATATTCCAAATCTCTCTAGGAAGCGGCTGTCGGCACCCCCAACAATTCCAGGGCGTTTTGGTTAAATATTAAACAGCACTTTATTAACAGTTTGCGGAGCGTGCACTGGAGAGGGCTCTCGGGGGATTCCGCGCATCGCTGTCTGTACTCGGGGGATGTCAGTACTCACGCTGCGGAGACGGACAGACTAACAGCCGTCACTGTGTATGAGACAGACATACGCATACTGAAGAGCGATGTATTTAAATGTCTCTCTCATCCCCTCTCTCTCTCTCTCCTCTCTCATCCCCTCTCTCTCTTATCTCTTCTCTCCCCTAAGCCGGATATATTAAGGACCCTCCGTCGGATCATTTTTATTATGTAGACTATTTCCGAAGCCCTGCCTCCGAACCCCATCTCTGTCTCTCTAGAGATGGGGTTCTCCGTAGGTGAGGTCTGGTATGGCTCTGCCGGTACAGACAGAAGGAGACGAGGAAGAACCGCATGAGGGTTCAGCTCTTAAAGCATCAAGAAAACCCAACGGACGAGAAAGAGTCCCATTTATGCTTTACCAGTTGGGGTAAATCTACCCCCGAGACCCCCAATGGATTTAATTCCCCCGGCAGTTCTCACTTTCCTATCGCATGTCCTTTGGTTGCGTTTATCTCTAATACTTCTGGACCAAGGGTCAGGCCGGCAAGTTCCCATTAACACTTATCACCGTTCTTTCTCCGTATCCTGCGATCGATTCCAAAGGTGCGGTGAGAGCAAAGGTTATTGACGGGGGGGCCGCCAGGGCCGTATAACGCCGATCCGGAACCCGCCACATGTCATGTCTGACCCCCGGACGTTTACTTAAAATCAGGTTCCAGCATTCATGAACCTAGAAAGTGTGTCCTGATAATAAAAAGGGGAACCCCCCCCCCAAAAAAAAACTGCCCTAGCAGAGAAAATGCACAGCCCTGCCTAAAATACACTGAATGAGTCCACTTCACCCCATGTTTGATGTTTGACCCAACGAGAAGGACACCCCGGTGGGGTTTGCCTGCCGAGATGGGCTTTATGTGACGTGTGACTGATGAGCTGCGTATTTAGGGGATGATTTATGGGAGCTTTACCTTCCGTCCCAAACTCACAAATGAGTAACAAAGATAAAAAAAAAAGATACCCCCCCCCGGACCCCACTATCTGTCTTTACTGGTTGATTGATTGTTGGTTTTTGTTATGTTTCTCTTCTGTCCACACAGCGGATCCATCATCAGAGATCCCTGACATGAGACGCTGTGACCCTCTCCTCGCCCGAGAGTCTCTAACGCAACCTCATATTTCTAATTATTGTAAGAAAAGCGATCCCAATCAATCGTTATCTATGAAGTGGGATCACTAGATCTCTGTCCTCCTCGAGATCTGCTCTATAGAACTGATCACAATACTCTAGGGGAGATCTCACCAGGGATCTATGAAGGTCTTCTGATATTTTGAATTAAAAGTTGTGCAAAGATATTGCGAGTGTGAATGAAGTGAATGAAGTGTATGAGGAGGAATGAGGTCAGATCTCGCTGTTTGTTTATCTCCAGAATTTGACCAACGCAGTTTCCGGATGTCAGAATAACAAAGCTGTTGTGAGAGTTACCAGAGGTCACTTAGAGAACGAAAACATCAAGTCCTCTCGGTGTCAACATGCCCCGGAGAAAATTCACAGAACCAGGTGGGACGGACGCACGAAGCACACAGCGGGTCACACAGAATGCCGAGTATCAAAGAGTCTTATGGCCACTCGATGACTTTACCCAACAAACTAAGGACAACGACTACAGAAAGCTTCAGTTATGGTTGTGAAAGCATTTCCCAAGGAGCTTACAGTCTAATGGTATAATGGCAGACCCTGCCCTAAGGAGCTTACAATCTAGCGGTATAATGGCAGACGCTGTCCCAAGGAGCTTACAGTCTAGAGGTATAATGGCAGACCCTGTCCCAAGGAGCTTACAGTCTAGCGGTATAATGGCAGACCCTGTCCCAAGGAGCTTACAGTCAAGCGGTATAATGGGAGACCCTGTCCCAAGGAGCTTACAGTCTAGCGGTATAATGGCAGACCCTGTCCCAAGGAGCTTACAGTCTAGCGGTATAATGGGAGACCCTGTCCCAAGGAGCTTACAGTCTAGCAGCATAATGGGAGACCCTGTCCCAGGAGCTTACAGTCTAGCGGTATAATGGCAGACCCTCTGCCAAGGAGCTTACAGTCTAGCGGTATAATGGGAGGACGCAGTGTGTATGGAAATAATTCCTCTCTCATTGTAAGGGTTAATAACAGTTTTCAGTATTATTTAGAGAATAACACGTTATATCAGCGGTGCTGTTCAGGGACCCTATGAATCATTCTGTGTATCTGTGACCGGCTGGGATTTGAACGCGGGGCAGGCGGGGGGCGCGTGGGGGGGGTTAAATTTTTACAGCCATTGTCAATATTTACTGGACGGGGCAAAGAGTCAAAATGAGGCAATCAGTTTGCTTGAGCTGTTCAAGGTCTAATGACAACAAGAAACATAAGATATCAACTTATTCCAACTAATCCCAGCCGGGAAGCCCTCCTTGAGAGTCCAGGAAGATGCTTGACCAAAGGGCAAGTGGGGGGGGGTAGTTTTTGGGGGTTATATTATACTATTAAAGCATATCTGTCACTAGACGCATCTAGTAAAATTAAAATTAGCTATTTATATGTATTAGAGACCCAGCTTATGTGTATATAATGCCGGCAGCCTCTTAACTCACTGACTAGTCCTCCCCATGACATCATATCTCTCCTATTGTTAAGTTGGTGATTGGCTTTAGGCAGCCATGAATGGAAATTGATCAGGTAATGCTGGCTCTGCCACAGGCTGCCACTTAATCCAAATACCTGTAAGAGTCTCCAGGAGGATCTCTTGATGCCATACCACCTGCGTCCACCAGAGGGCAGGCAAAGCGTGTAATCCGCGCGTTATCATCGATTCTTATTCCGCTAATGATGGGAAAAACTATTTTTAAAATGTATTCTTCAAAATCCTGAAAATACTTTGTTACTTTTGTTAGACCGGGCATTGTTTTATTGAGTCCCCAGTTACTTATTTATAATAAAAGTATATATATTTAAACCCCGCCCCCTGTATTATTAGCAGGAGACATATGGAGAGATGCGGTTGACAATAGCCTCAGGATGCCCGCTGGCCTCACCTTGCGCAAGGACACACGAGTCTCACAATGAAGTCACGTTGTCTGAAAACTGATATCCTCATGGGCTGCACGGACGCTAATAATAGGAGCGCACAGAACCGGCAGAGGGGGCCGGAGAAGAACCCGGGCTCTCCGATGACTGCTTGGAGCCGCATGGAGCTCTTATCTAAGGATAATCTGACATTAAATGTGCAATTATTCATGGATGGAGGCCGCTGGGCTGTGATTAATATAGATAATGTTTTTCCAACGGTCCAAGACTTTTATGCACTAATCCGGAATGTATCTGATTTTAGCTCTTCTAATCACTCTCATCACACCTATCACGCAGAACACCTCGCTCAGTCACACTCACTGGCCATCGGTGTGTAAATCTGGAAAACGTCACTGTTTCACATGGATTAGTATGACATGGCAGGTGGACGTGGCTATAATATGTGGTCAGTATGGTATGATGTAATACATAGGGGAGGGGCTTTAGAGCAACTGTAGTATTTTAATAAACTTTTAAACACAGTTTTTAAGAGACAGAGAGCATTAAAGAGAAAGAAAAAAAATGGAAGTGGAACAGCTCCGTTAAAGCCATTAGAGACTGTCTTGATATGAAGGATTGAAGGATTGGGGGTCCTAACGCAAGAAGCCGAGACATAGGGGGACCATGTTGGTCACATTTGGTGGGAGAGACAGAGTAAAGGCCGGATCAGCAGAGGCGATACAGGGGAGAAGCGGACGAAGAATGAAGACAGAAGAAGAACAGGCAAGAGAAAAGCAGAGCTGCTAGAAAGGAGACAGGGAGCAGAGAGAGTAGGAAGGCATTGGGAGTGTGAGAGAGGTCAGGTAATGTGAGAGAGAGCATGAGTGTACGTGTGTTGGGGGTTGGTTGATCTGTTCATATAAGATCCCCATCTTTAAATCAAATAACCAGCTTTCAGCTAAGGGTTAAAAAAATCCGTGGGTTATTTTAAAAGTCACCCCAGCCCCCATCTCTCCACCATCCCATTGTTCTATACAATTCCTGCCTACAATAACCCCCTAAGTGGGCATTATCCCTGTCACTGGCTGCGTGAGGAGCAGGGGGGGTAATTAGGGGCTGTTGTAGATCCCTTTGATCTAGTTGCTGTAAGATCTGCAGCGGCTCGCTTCAAAATATCAATCCTGTTAATAAAGACGTCTGCCTTCAGAGAGAAAACGAGCAAAAAGCCATCAATTAATCGAAACGTAAAGGGAATTATTTTAATACGATGGACCCCCTCTTTATCTTAAGAGCAGCGGCTGCCCAGCTCACCCTCGGGGTATTACACTCTGGGGTCTTTAAATGAGCGCGACGCCTGCGCTCCTGCGCAGAATATTGATTGGGGACATGGTGTTACACGAATGGGAGAGACACGCTTGATTAAACCGTAAGCGCATCACAGGGGGAAGCATTCTCTGGATGCACAGCTCGTCCGCGGCATTGGAGTCAATTTCCTGCACACTTCATTGTTCTCCATAGGACTCTGTGTCCGACCCATGGCTGCTGCGGCTCCTGTTGGTCGTATGATGGGGGGACAGAGATTGAGGACCCACTGGAGAAGGGTATTAAGTGGGACCCTGGCCTTACTTCTCTTACCTTCTACAAATGATGGACAAATTGGGGTGACGCACAAAGCCGGGTATAACGGCCCGTGTAAAGAGAATAAGCGGCCTCCGTGGCTCGACGTAGTGACCTTTCCATCTGTATTTTTGGTGGGACTGCCCCATTCTGGAATATTTGAATGCACAATAATTTACAATACAATAATTAACTAATTAAATCAACGGCCCTCGTAAATCTCAAGATATTTCCCATAGTCAACGGCTTCATAAACCCCCCCCCATCCAATTTCTTTCATTATTACACTTAAAATACGATCGGATCCGGATATAAATGAAATTCTGTTTATATCTCGGACCAAATAAAAAACGTATTTCTTTTATTACGGATACATTTGATACATTGTTTCCTTTCCCGGGAATCTTATAAATAAAGCATTCCAATGACGACCTCCTGCTTACTCGCAAGGTTTTTTACGTCTTTGTAGCCCCCGTCACTTTGCTGCCCCCCCCCCCCCCGCTGCCGCGCATGGATCACTCTTGACGGTGAGAAGAATAATTGTTCTCTATCCAGACTTTTGGCCGCAGTCTCTTTCTTCAACCCGTGGGGGATTCAATGTATGGGAAGCCCGAGCCAAGGACCCCCCTGGGAGGATTATGACCCTGGTGGCGGACGTAAGGGTGAAAGCGGCGCTGCTGACGGCACACAAGGGGTTAAGAGCCAAGAAGTGAAGGATGAGGATGGAACGTGGATAAAAAAGAACGAGATAAGAGGCTACAGATAGCCAGAGGAGGGGCAGAATATATCTGCAATGACCTCTAGCGGGGGTTACAGTGCAAAACTGCCACTACGGGAGAGTCTTGATGCCATGGGAACAGCATCGCTCGCTATGTAAGCTGCCATCACACCTTCTACTCCAAAGCCCCCCCTGGGACCACAATCCTGCAGTAAGTGGCAGGACTGCATGAAGAAGCATCGCACTGCGGAAGGGTAAGTTACCTTCCTGCCCCACCGTACATCTCCGCCGCGGGATTAGAAATGCACGAGGAAAGGAGGATCTGGTTCCATGCAGAGAGGGCACAGGGAGGGCGCAGAGAGGGCGCACGGCAGGATAGAGCAGTACAAAGCACCGCATGCCAGGAGTTTATAACAGAGCTTAGGACAGTAACGGGTGCATGTGAAGTGACAGGATCAAAAGACACGTTCTGAAAGAATAGTGCATTCATGGAACAGTGTCCCACAGAAGGTGGTAATTTATTTTTTTACAAAAATATGTTTTCCACGTGCCATGGGGGGGGGCATTTTTATTTTGATCTTGTAAATCCTGCTAGGAAAACCTATTAAAATAAAACTCCTGCTTTGTACTAAAGAGTACGGATGTCTGGAAACGCGCTGGTTCTTCGACGATGTTAAAGTTTGATTATAAATTATTGATTTATATAGCACCGCCATAGTCCGCAGCGCTGTACAACGGGTCAACAGGACAGGATAAGCAGAGCGCCACGTAACAATTTGGACTCAAGGAATAAAATATGAGAAAGGCTTTGCTCAAACTAGTTTACACGACTTAACCCCAATGCCTCCAAAGGGAAAAATAGACGGAATAACGCAGAACCATACATGCGCGGGCACTCGCGCTCGCACACGCTTAAAAGGCATGGCTGCGAACACGCCATCTATAAATAAATGATATTTGTCAGGTTCAAGGAATGGAGGGGATATTGATTTATTCCGGCCGGGAAAAAGTATTCATTAACCCTTTCACTGGCAGTGGGGAGAAAACGTCTTAAAGTCTCCTCTTTTGTCCAGGACAGGGTTGCATCTCAAACACAATGTTATCACTGCTGGGAAGCTGTTCCAAGGAATTACTACTCTTTAAGCAAAGTTGTATTCTGCTTAAAGTTTCCACTCGGAATGAACCTTTAAACCCGTTGGTGTGCAAAGGATTATTCACACAACTGGCGCTCAAAGGGTGAATATACCCTGTATATAATGGCCCCGCTCCAAGCACCAGGCTTTTGTTCTGTGCCAATGATTAATAGCCCAATTGGCTTAGGAGGTAGAATGAAACATAATTATTCAGTGGCCCAGAGGGGGGGTCTTGTTCTGCCAAGCTACTGTTTGCCAACATCAAGCCTTCTCCACCATTAATCACCGTAATCTGCCCCCCCTACAGAGAGACGAGCTAAATATACCCCGACCGGAGGCAGATCAGAGCCTCGTCACCAGAAAATTCAACCTAATATTAAACGTCTCGTGGGGATATATATCAGGCTGGATGTCTCTCCGCGGCAAACCTGAGCCTGGACAGCCCCTCTCTCCTCCCCTGATGCCCCTCTCTCCTCCCCTGATGCCTCTCTCTCCTCCCCTGATGCTCCTCTCTTCTAGGAGGTCAGAATATTTGCTGGGTATGAGGGGATCGCAGGGCTCTACAGCCCTAAAAGCCCCGATAATGTGTATAGAAACAGCAGGAAACGGCTTTATAAATCAAACGGGGGAAATAAACCCCATTATTCTTCTAAATGCCCCACTCAGATACACAAATACCCCAGCAAAGGGGCACAAAGCCACATAAAAAGTCTGGGGGGAAAACCTGCCATAACAAACAATGTAAATACCTATGCTAGTACCGCTCTCCAGCTTAGGTCTTTGCCTCTTGGCGTCTAGATATGAAACCTTAAGGTGATTATTAAGTCACTAAAGATTTTGTTGGGTTTGCTTTTTGGCTTTAATGACCCAGTAATACTAACGTCTCTTTGGTATCCTTTACAGAAGCAGGACTCGGACAGGGAAAGAGTAATTTCCATCGTTCCTCTTAAGGAAGAATTGCATGGGGTTTCCCATCCGAACTCTCTCGCTCAGTTACATATAATTCCCGTTATCCTAGCCGTAGAGGATTACCCTCTTCCCTGTGTCTCTGGAAGAAGATCTTGAAGAGCGCACAATGAAGACCACCAAGAGACATGGGGCAACGCCCTCTAAAGTTGATTGTTATTAAGATGGCTTAGTGGTTGGTCTTTAATGAACAAAGAGATTGGGCAACTGTTCCCTGATTGAGAAAGCCACTATGAAAATGAATGTCCTGATGTTCTTGACCCAAACTATGGCAGACAAGGTTTCATAATCATCATCTAATGCAACAAGGAGATGCTACGTCTCTCTCGGGTTCAGGGAAGCATGGTCTCTGGACATTTTAGAAGAACTGCGTCTCAACATCAAGTGGCTGTGGGATCTGACCCAAGATGAACTTGAGTGGTGGAGAGATACTAGAGGTGGACTTCATCCCTCAAGGACTTTGCCCACCGAGAACTTTAAATGTGAGTTGCATCCACACCAATGAGCTGGAGAAGTCCCATGGGCCTAATATTACCCTGCTCAACGAAGAGCAGTTTATCCTCCCCACATTCTCCACGGCTGCCAAAGCTCGTGTGACTATCACTTGTATCCTCTTTATTTCGTCGGCGTGTTTCAATGTTGCCACCCTGTGGACCATCACTCACAAGTACAGAAAGAAGTCTCACATTCGTATTCTCATCATCAACTTGGCCACAGCTGACCTGCTCATCACTTTCATCGTGATGCCACTGGACGCAGTGTGGAACGTGACTATCCAGTGGTACGCGGGTGACGTGGCCTGCCGGATCCTAATGTTCCTCAAGCTGGTGGCCATGTACTCTTCAGCATTTGTTACTGTGGTGATTAGCTTGGATCGCCAGTCCGCCATCTTGAACCCACTGGGAATTGGGGATGCGAAGAAGAAGAATAAACTCATGCTGTCGGTGGCCTGGGTCCTGAGTTTTTTACTGGCCATACCCCAGGTGGATTGGTTTGTATATTTCCATAGATCATTGTAGAAGAATCTGTGAGTTCTCAGAGAGAACACCACGCAGCCAATGGAAGAAACGCAGGGCGGAGACTCCGTTACGCTGAGCCTAAATAATGATGAGTGTAATAAAATGGATGGAGGTATCTAGCCCTCCTTTGTATAAGCTGCAAGTCAGAAGCTTAGATGTAATGGAAGTAAGTTGTACTTTACTGGGAGGGTGGTAGATAAGTGGAACAGCCTCCTATCAGAAGTGGTAGAGGCTAATACAGTGAGGAATGGGATAGACATATGGCTCCTGTATCTAAGACGAGACCAACAAGCCGAAAAAGTCGGATCCGCCGGCAGATTGCATGTTTCTGTTTGTAACTTTTTGGTGCCTGACTAACTGTTGACTTAACCGTTTCAGCTTTTCGTGTTCCGCACGGTCAGCAGATCGCAGCCCATGCACTTTGTCCAGTGTGCCACCCTGGGCAGTTTCCGAGCCCACTGGCAGGAAACCATTTACAACATGTTCACCTTCTGCTGCCTGTTTCTCCTGCCATTGCTTATCATGATCCTCTGCTACTCCCGCATCCTGATGGAGATATCACAGAAGATGAAGAAGTCTTGTGGTCAGTAATAAACCTTCTCAAATTAGCTTTCAATATGTGAACATGGGGTATGCCGATGGACAACACAAGTGGCGTGTACACGCGTATACCAAGCACATCAAGTAGACGAACTACAAAAGCTGTACTAAAATGTTTCACTCTTGTTAGTCTCTTCCAGGGAAATTCATCTCCGGCGTTCATATAACAACATCCCTCGGGCTCGGATGAGGACGCTAAAGATGTCTTTGGTGATTGTTTTGACCTTCATAGTTTGTTGGACGCCTTACTACCTCCTGGGAATCTGGTACTGGTTCTCACCAGATATGTTGACCCGTGAGAAAGTCCCGCCATCGCTCAGCCACATCCTCTTCCTCTTTGGCCTTTTCAATGCCTGCCTGGATCCGATTATCTACGGCCTCTTCACCATCAACTTTCGCCGGGAGATCAGTAGGGTTTGCCGATGCACGACTCAGGGAGTGGACAACGACACGGCTTCTCTGGGGACGGGGTCTTTCAGGATCTCCACCGCCGCTGTGCCCGTGAAGCCAGCAGGCGGGATGTCGGGAGGTTCTGGGAAATTTGAGCTGGAGGTCACTGGCCATGGTCTCCATTCAGGGAAATGTGAAGATTGTCGGAAGAAAGCGGGAGAAAGTTTCATGTGACCGTCCAGTTTCATGGACCATTCAGTGACGTATCGAGGGAATTTGGGTCGAAGTAGTCTTATGGGGTATGGAGGCCGTAAATATTAGAAGCACAGATCCAAGTAATCTTCTAGGACTCACCGCGAGGTATAAATCTTCCAAATAAATGAAGGTAATGGAGCGAGAGGAACTTGATACATGGCACAGGACATTTTCATAACCACGTCATCGCAAGACGGAACAAAACCTATCTGCCTTAGTACATGAATAGCTTCGTACAAAAAAGTACATAAAATGTGCGTCATTAAATTGTTCAAAACGTCAACTATTTGAAAACTCCTAGACTATATCACAGCACGGCTTATCCTAAAACATTTCCTGTACCTATAGGTCAAGAGAGACTTTATTTTACCCGAATTGTACAAATCGTACAAAAACATTGCAGCAAGTCAACTGCTCCCGGATTCCAGGAGAGTCTCGCCGTTGTGCACTAGGGGAGTCATCTAACTCATTGGTACGATAACGAAGGGTTAAAGGTGGCAGGTAATCAAGTAAAAAAAAATAAAATAAAAATGAACACAATGTTTTCCAATAAGAAATAGATTTACTATTACTCTCCTTCCTGATTGGCAGCTCACTTAGTTCCTTTTTACATCTTTGTAACCCATTACATCAGTTAACGCCTGCGACGCCTGCGCTCCTGCGCAGAATATTGATTGGGGCCATGGTGTTACACGAATGGGAGAGACACGCTTGATTAAACCGTAAGCGCATCACAGGGGGAAGCATTCTCTGGATGCACAGCTCATCCGCGGCATTGGAGTCAATTTCCTGCACACATCATTGTTCTCCATAGGACTCTGTGTCCGACCCATGGCTGCTGCGGCTCCTGTTGGTCGTATGATGGGGGGACAGAGATTGAGGACCCACTGGAGAAGGGTATTAAGTGGGACCCTGGCCTTACTTCTCTTACCTTCTACAAACGATGGACACATTGGGGTGACGCACAAAGCCGGGTATAACGGCCCGTGTAAAGAGAATAAGCGGCCTCCGTGGCTCGACGGCGTGACCTTTCCATCTGTTTTTTTTGTGGGACTGCCCCATTCTGGAATATTTGAATGCACAATAATTTACAATACAATAATTAACTAATTAAATCAACGGCCCTCATAAATCTCAAGATATTTCCCATAGTCAACGGCTTCATAAACCCCCCCCATTCAATTTCTTTAATTGTTACACTTAAAATACGATCGGATCCGGATATAAATGAAATTCTGTTTATATCTCGGACCAAATAAAAAACGTATTTCTTTTATTACGGATACATTTGATACATTGTTTCCTTTCCCGGGAATCTTATAAATAAAGCATTCCAATGACAACCTCCTGCTTACTCGCAAGGTTTTTTACGTCTTTGTAGCCCCCGTCACTTTCTATCGCTGCCCCGCATGGATCACTCTTGTCGGTGAGAAGAATAATTGTTCTCTATCCAGACTTTTGGCCGCAGTCTCTTTCTCCAACCCGTGGGGGATTAAATGTATGGGAAGCCCGAGCCGAGGACCCCCCTGGGAGGATTATGACCCTGGTGGCGGACGTAAGGGTGAAAGCGGCGCTGCTGATGGCACACGAGGGCTTAAGAGCCAAGAAGTGAAGGATGAGGATGGAACGTGGATAAAAAAGAACGAGATAAGAGGCTACAGATAGCCAGAGGAGGGGCAGAATATATCTGCAATGACCTCTAACGGGGGTTACAGTGCAAAACTGCCACTACGGGAGAGTCTTGATGCCATGGGAACAGCATCGCTATGTAAGCTGCCATCGCTATGTAAGCTGCCATCACACCTTCTACTCCAAAGCCCCCCTGGGACCACAATCCTGCAGTAAGTGGCAGAACTGCATGAAGAAGCATCGCACTGCGGAAGGGTAAGTTACCTTCCTGCCCCACCGTACATCTCCGCTGCGGGATTAGAAATGCACGAGGAAAGGAGGATCTGGTTCCATGCAGAGAGGGCGCAGGGATGGCGCAGAGAGGGGGCGCACGGCAGGATAGAGCAGTAGAAAGCACCGCATGCCAGGAGTTTATAACAGAGCTCAGGACATTAACGGGTGCATGTGAAGTGACAGGATCAAAAGATACGTTCACTGAAAGAATAGTGCATTCATGGAACAGTGTCCCACAGAAGGTGGTAATTTATTTTTTTACAAAAATATGTTTTTCACGTGCCATGGGGGGGGGGCATTTTTATTTTGATCTTGTAAATCCTGCTAGGAAAACCTATTAAAATAAGATGTTTTTACTTTAATACTCCTGCTTTGTACTAAAGAGTACGGATGTCTGGAAACGGGCTGGTTCTTCGGCGATGTTGAAGTCTGATTATAAATTATTGATTTATATAGCACCATGCTCGTACACGCTTAAAAGGCATGGCTGCGAACACACTATCTATAAATAAATGATATATATCGGCAGCAGGGTCTAATATTTATATATATTGTCAGCAGGGGCTAATATTAAAGGATGAAAAATAACTGCCAGTTTAGCTGTTATTTTGAAATCATATTTCAATCACGGTCTTTACTTCAAAGAGATAAATACATATTATGTAGTTAAAAATGCACGTCTAACGTGTGTGTGTGTATATATATATATATATATATATATATAGTGTATATGTTGTTTTATAATTGGCCCCCTACTTTGGTCCCTGGCCCCCCATGTGCCCCCCCTAAATATGAAAGCTGGAGACGCCACTGCTGGGGCCTATGTGTTTTATTTAATTTTCAAAACAAATTGTATGTGCGAGGTAATAAAATACACAAACACTTAACCTAATTAACACTATAAATAATCTATAGGTGTTCCAAGATGGCCGACGGGATCAGGGTGTTCTAAGATGGTGGGTCGCAACTAGGTTTTCAAAGATGGCCGACGGGATCAGGGTGTTCCAAGATGGCCGACGGGATAAGGGTGTTCAAAGACGGCGGATCGCAACTAGGTGTTCCAAGATGGCCGACGGGATAAAGGTGTTCCAAGATGGCCGACGGGAACTAGGTCATTCAAGATGGCCGACGGGTTCAGGGTGTTCTAACATGGTGGATCGCATCTAGGTGCTCCAAGATGGCCGACGGGATCTCGGTGTTCTAAGATGGCGGATCGCAACTAGGTGTTCCAAGATGGCCGACGGGATCTCGGTGTTCCAATATGGCGGATCGCAACTAGGTGTTCCAAGATGGCTGACGGGATCTGATTGTTTGGACGTGGTGGATCGTAGCTGAGTGTTCCAAGATGATATATACGTGGCTTACTCATTTTATTTCGCTTGTCGGGTCTGTGAGGTAATAATATTACAGCTAAATAAACATATGCAGGACATTGCTGCTCATTAAATGTCACAAAAGCCATCCTAGACACAGATTACACTAAATCTACACCCTGTGCAGCAGCGCTTTAAAAACGGGGTGCAATCAGAGTATGTCCACACGAGGGCGCTATAGGATAATAAATGACAACGAAATAGCAGCTTTACTGATAAAATGAACGCCAAATATTATTACAAGCTATGTCCACACGAGGGCGCTATAGGATAAGAAATGACCATGCCATAGCAACTTTACTGATAACCTGAACGCCAAATATTATTACAAGCTACGTCCACACGAGGGCGATATAGGATAAGAAATGACCATGCCATAGCAGCTTTACTGATAACCTGAACGCCAAATATTATTACAAGCTACGTCCACACGAGGGCGCTATAGGATAAGAAATGACAATGCCATAGCAACTTTACTGATAACCTGAACGCCAAATATTATTACAAGCTACGTCCACACGAGGGCGATATAGGATAAGAAATGACCATGCCATAGCAGCTTTACTGATAACCTGAACGCCAAATATTATTACAAGCTACGTCCACACGAGGGCGATATAGGATAAGAAATGACAATGCCATAGCAGCTTTACTGATAACATGAACGCCAAATATTATTACAAGCTACGTCCACACGAGGGCGATATAGGATAAGAAATGACAATGCCATAGCAGCTTTACTGATAACATGAACGCCAAATATTATTACAGGCTATGGCCGCATGAAGGGGCTGCAGGATAAATACCGGCGGCACCGGAAACCGCTTCAATAATGAAACCGGATTCAGGAGCGGTATACACATTCGCATGCATGTGTAAATTATCCACTTCTGCTGGGAGGCTGTTCCGTTTATCTACCACTCAGGCAGTGAGGTAAAACTTTCTTAAATTGCATTTAAACCTCTAACCTAACTATCAATGTATAGTTCAATTAAGGAGCCTGCCCTGTATGTTGTATACTTTAATAGGAGTCAGCCCTGCAAGATATACATAAGTAATCAGAAGCCTGCAGAGTTTTTTTTTCCTTCTTCCTTTTGGTACGAGAATGCATATTAAATGAATTCCAAAGTAGTTTGCCAGAGAGGGAAGTGTTAATGTGTTTAAACATTGCATTGTGTATTATTTCTGTGTTCTCAGCCTTTGTCATCGTGGAGACTCCCTGATCCAGACACCGTGCTAGACCATTGGAGACAGAACTGTTATCGCTCCTGATCGCGTGCGTTGCTGCGTAACTAGAAAATTCCCGGTTAAACTGAGCAGGTGAGCTCTTTATTGGGCAGACATGGCATGTTTGCTTTCCCGGGGTCTCGTAATCTAAGAGCTATTTCTCTACTCTCATGCTCTGCTGTCTCTGCTGCCGTCTCCCAGTCTCTCCCTAGTCTCTGCTGCCATCTCCCAGTCTCTGCTGCCGTCTCCCCAGACTTCTCTGCCATTTGCTCGTCTCCGCTGACACCTGACAGTTTCCCAGGAGTCTCTGCCGTTTGACAGCCCCCTACGCTCTGCTGCCTTTTGCCAGTCGCTTCGGACTCCAGTGCCATTGGCCCTTCTCCGCTACCGTCTCACAGTCTCCCTACACTCCACTAACTTCTGCCGGTCACTTCAGAGTCCCCTATGATCTGCCAGTCTCCCCAGACTCTGCTGCCTTGTGCCAGTCTCCCCAGACTCAACTACTGTCTTTCCGGACTCCACTGCCATTTCCCGCTCTTCTCGGCTGTCTGCCAGTCTCCCAGTCTCTGCTGCCGTCTCCCAGTCTCTGCTGCCATCTCCCAGTCTCTGCTGCCGTCCCCCAGACTCTGCTGCCGTCTCCCCAGACTCTGCTGCCGTCTCCCCAGACTCTGCTGCCGTCTCCCCAGACTCTGCTGCCGTCTCCCCAGACTCTGCTGCCGTCTCCCCAGACTTCTCTGCCATTTGCTCGTCTCCGCTGACGCCTGACAGTTTCCCAGGAGTCGCTGCCGTTTGACAGCCCCCTACGCTCCACTAACTTCTGCTGGTCTCTTCAGAGTCCCCTACGATCTGCCAGTCTCCCCAGAATCTGCTGCCTTGTGCCAGTCTCCCCATACTCAACTACTGTCTTCTCTGACTCTGTCTGCCAGTCTCTTCTGCTGTCAAGGAAGAAGCCTAAGGCTGCAGCAAACAACCATCTACATCCACATCCACATACACCTTAACCTAACCCTGACCTTTCTGCCTCATCCCGAATCAATTCCTGCACCGAGTCCTACCAGACCCTCTTCCCGCTACCCTGACACCGCATGGACTGTGATAGATTCCGCAAAATCACATTGTCATACACACACGCAGTCACACACAGTCAGTCACTGCTGGTCAGGTCACCGGAGAATGGCAGCTTCAGGTGTCACCAGGACCGGCTTTTAAGTGTTCAGGCTACCTGTGCAATCCCCCTGCGTCCGTCTGTCCCCTCCATCACAGTGACGCATCTCTCTTCTCCTCCACAGTGTATTTTCAGGTATAAAGTCAGTAAATATCCCAAGGAAACACAGCATTGGCGGTACAGATCAACTGAAAATCACACGCAGGCGCAGTATTCAAGGTAAAGCTCAAAAAAATGTACGCCACCTGCTGACAGAAAGTCTGCACTGCAGGCTGAATGTGTGATATGCTGCCACCCTATGGACAAAAAGCAGAACCGACTGAGCGCGATATCAATCGGTTAATATAAAATTATATAGGAATTTTGTATTGTTTTTGCACAAATTGTACCCTGTATGATGTATATTTCCATTAGTGACCTAATCCTGTCTAAAACATAGTTTAACCAGCCCTCTATAATGTATATTTTAATGAAGGAGCCAGCCAGGTCGGGTGTATAGTTCAATTTGTGAGTCAACCCTGTATGATGTATAGTTTCATCAGTAGGCAAGCACAGCTTTTTTCTCTTCTTCCTTTGAAAGTAATTTAAAATGTATTTTCTTACCCAAAGTATTTTGATGTGCATTTTTATTGGTGGGGCCCTAAAGTGTTCCTTCAACCCAGAGAGGGAAGTGTTAATGTGTGTAACCAGTGCATTGTGTATTATTTCTGTGTTATCAGCCTTTTTCATCACGTGGTCTCCCGGATCCAGACGTCGTGCTAGACCTTTGAAGACAAAACTGTTATGGCTCCTGATCGCGTGCATTGCTGTGTGAGTAGAAAATCCCTGGATAAATCGAGCCGGTGCCTTTGCTCATCTCCGCTGCACTCTGAGAGTCCCCCCCACACACAAATGCTGCCATTTGCCAGTCTTCCAAAACTCTGCTGCCATCTGCCAGACTCCACTGCTGTTTCCCATTCTCCGCTGCCACCTGGCAGTTTCCCCACACTCCATCTCCATCTTCCTGTCTCATCAGAATCCACTGCCATTTGCCAGTCTCCGCTGCCTTTTCCCTGGACTCTGATGCCATCTTCCAGGTTACCCACACTCCATCTTTTGCCAGTCTCGTCAGACTCTACTGCCATCTGCCGGCATCCCCAGACTGCATTGCCATTTGCACGTATCCGGTGCCATTTGCTAGTCTCCCCCGCCATCTGCCAGTCTCCCCCAGACTCCACTCCCATTTGCCAGCGTCTGCTGCTGTCTCCCAGACTGTGATGGCACCTTCCTGTCTCCCCAAACTCCACCGCCGTTTTTCTGTCTTCGCCGCTTTCTGCCAGGCTCACCAGACTCTGCAGCCTTCTGCCAGTCTTCTCACACCCCGCCACGTTCTGTCAGTGTCCCCAGACTCTGCTGTTGTCTCCCAGACTCCGTTGCCATCTTGCCAGTCTCTGCTGCCATCAAGGATGAAGCCTAAAGCTGCAGCAGACAGCCATCTGCATCTACACCTTAACCTAACCCTGACCTTTCTAACTCATGAAGGGTTTTTATCCTGAACCTAATCCTGCACCTACCAGACCATTTTCCCCCTACCTTGACACCGCATGGACTGCGATAGACTCTGCCAAATCACATCATCATACACACACAGTCAGTCACTTCTGGTCAGGGTCACCGGAGATTGGCAGCTTCAGGTGTCACCAGGACTCCTCCACCATGTATTTGCAGGTATAAAGTAAATAAATATCCCAAGGAGGTACAGATCAACTGAAAATCACACGCAGACGCAGTATTCAAGGTAAAGCTCCAAAAAATGTGCGCCATCTGCTGGCGGAAAGTCTGCACTGCAGGCTGGATGTGTGATATGCTGCCACCCTGTGGACAAAAAGCAGAACCAACTGAGCGCGATATCAATCAGTAAATATAAAATTATAGAGGAATTTTTTATTGTTTTTGCACAAATTGTTCCCTGTATGATGTATATTTCAATTACCCTAACCCTCTAACCCGAACCCTTTTTTCACACAAATTACTTTTGCACAAAGGCTTTCATATGAATTCACTGGGGCCTGTGTTTTATTGAATTTTCCAAACAAATTGTATGTGCGAGGTAATAAAATACACAAACACTTAACCTCATTAACACTATAAATAATCTATAGGTGTTCCAAGATGGCCGACGGGATCAGGGTGTTCTAAGATGGTGGGTCGCAACTAGGTTTTAAAAGATGGCCGACGGGAACTAGGTGTTCCAAGCTGGCCGACAGGATCAGGGTGTTCCAAGATGGCCGACGGGAACAAAGTGATTCAAGATGGCCGACGGGATCAGGGTGTTCTAACATGGTGGATCGCATCTAGGTGCTCCAAGATGGCCGACGGGATCTCGGTGTTCTAAGATGGCGGATCGCAACTAGGTGTTTCAAGATGGCCGACGGGAACTCGGTGTTCTAATATGGCGGATCGCAACTAGGTGTTCCAAGATGGCTGACGGGATCTGATTGTTTGGACGTGGTGGATCGTAGCTGAGTGTTCCAAGATGATATATACGTGGCTTACTCATTTTATTTCGCTTGTCGGGTCTGTGAGGTAATAATATTACAGCTAAATAAACATATGCAGGACATTGCTGCTCATTAAATGTCACAAAAGCCATCCTAGACACAGATTACACTAAATCTACACCCTGTGCAGCAGCGCTTTAAAAACGGGGTGCAATCAGAGTATGTCCACACGAGGGCGCTATAGGATAATAAATGACAACGAAATAGCAGCTTTACTGATAACCTGAACGCCAAATATTATTACAAGCTACGTCCACACGAGGGCGATATAGGATAAGAAATGACAATGCCATAGCAGCTTTACTGATAACATGAACGCCAAATATTATTACAAGCTATGTCCCTTACGAAAAAATTACTGCAGTTTTTCTGAAGTAATACTGCAGTTTTTTGGACATGAAAAAACTGCAATACTGCACTTTTACTGCATTTGTACTTCACTGTACTGCAGTTTTACTGCAGTTATTTTTGTACGGAAGTACAAATGCAATAAAGCTGCAGTACATTGAAGTACAACTGTAGGTTTTCAATATAAAAAAAAAACTGCAGTAAATGTGCAGTAATACTGCAGTAAAAGTGTAGTATTGCAGTTTTTTCATGTCCAAAAAACTGCAGTAATTTTTTGTAAGGGCTGGCTTCGGTAATGTTTCGTGGGTGTATTTTTTGACCTTGAACTGCGTAAGTAAGATGAAATTTTAACATCTGATATGAGCCTTTGGACAAGTGCTCCTCTTCCTTCTGAACGGATCTCCGATGAGTTGTGGCATTTGCTGGCATCTATAATTAGATGACTTTTCATCCTCATTTTCATCCACTTCTTTTTGTCTCAGACCGGGGAGTTGGTGCACGTTTATAAAGGGCACAATAATGCCGTGACGGCGATCAATATCTTGGGGAAGGTCATGGTGACAGCCTGCTTGGATAAATTTGTTCATGTCTATGAGCTGCAGGTAAAGAAGATGGCTCTATGTCAGTGTTACTCCTTCTCGCGGTATTCCACCCCGTAAATGAATGTAAAATACTCCCTACGTTTTTAAATGCCCTTTCCCATAGGGTTGGATTCTGCCAAGGGGCCGCTGCACAAAGATGCGTTGAGCCCCTTACCTTGAAATAGCTGGCATGCTTTAAGAAAATCACTTCTCATCGTAGAAAGGAATGGAAACCTTACAGTCCTAGTCGCACTGACTAATGTTTTCACCTCTGCACAAGGTGGAGGGTGCTTAAAAATGCTTACTTCTGTCTAGCAAGCATTTATTTATAACACTTAAGCTGTAATGAGTGTACTCGGCAAGCGAAAGGCCAACCGGTCAGTGATGTATTTATGGGCTTTGCTGCCCTAGACCTGTTTATAAATACAGCAGCAACCGTTGATTGCATATAAATGCACAGGACAGGAGGGATAGATAGATAGATAGGGTTAGGTGTATGTGTGTGTGGGCTGCTGCTAGGGTTGCTGTGGCCTTACTTGCTGCTTGCTTCCTCTTGTGGTTGCAGGGTGATGCTGATGATCTTGAGGTCCCCCTCTGTCCACCCTCCTGCCCCCTCCAGCCCCAACTCCACACCAACTCCACTTTGTCACGACTCCACTTAGACAACGCAGCTCCACTTAGGGTAAGAGGGACATGGACAGGAGGGATAGATAGATAGATAGATAGATAGATAGATAGATAGATAGATATATAGGGATAGGTGTATGTGTGTGTGGGCTGCTGCTAGGGTTGCTGTGGCCTTACTTGCTGCTTGCTTTCTCTTGTTGTTGCAGGGTGATGCTGATGATGTTGAGGTCCCCCTCTGTCCACCCTCCTGCGCCCTCCAGCCCCAACTCCACATTGTCACGACTCCACTTAGACAACGCAGCTCCACGACGGGTAAGAGGGACATGGACAGGAGGGATAGATAGATAGGGTTAGGTGTATGTGTGTGTGGGCTGCTGCTAGGGTTGCTGTGGCCTTACTTGCTGCTTGCTTCCTCTTGTTGTTGCAGGGTGATGCTGATGATGTTGAGGTCCCCCTCTGTCCACCCTCCTGCCCCCTCCAGCCCCAACTCCACACCAACTCCACTTTGTCACGACTCCACTTAGACAACGCAGCTCCACTTAGGGTAAGAGGGACATGGACAGGAGGGATAGATAGATAGATAGATAGATAGGGTTAGGTGTATGTGTGTGTGGGCTGCTGTTAGGGTTGCTGTGGCCTTACTTGCTGCTTGCTTCCTCTTGTTGTTGCAGGGTGATGCTGCTGATGATGTTGAGGTCCCCCTCTGTCCACCCTCCTGCCCCCTCCAGCCCCAACTCCACACCAACTCCACACCGACTCCACTTTGTCACGACTCCACTTAGACAACGCAGCTCCACTTAGGGTAAGAGGGACATGGACAGGAGGGATAGATAGATAGATAGATAGGGTTATGTGTATGTTTGTGTGGGCTGCTGCTAGGGTTGCTGTGGCCTTACTTGCTGCTTGCTTCCTCTTGTTGTTGCAGGGTGATGCTGATGATGTTGAGGTCCCCCTCTGTCCACCCTCCTGCCCCCTCCAGCCCCAACTCCACTTTGTCACGACTCCACTTAGACAACGCAGCTCCACTTAGGGTAAGAGGGACATGGACAGGAGGGATAGATAGATAGATAGATAGATAGATAGATAGATAGGGTTAGGTGTATGTGTGTGTGGGCTGCTGCTAGGGTTGCTGTGGCCTTACTTGCTGCTTGCTTCCTCTTGTTGTTGCAGGGTGATGCTGATGATGTTGAGGTCCCCCTCTGTCCACCCTCCTGCCCCCTCCAGCCCCAACTCCACACCAACTCCACTTTGTCACGACTCCACTTAGACAACGCAGCTCCACTTAGGGTAAGAGGGACATGGACAGGAGGGATAGCTAGATAGATAGGGTTAGGTGTATGTGTGTGTGGGCTGCTAGGGTTGCTGTGGCCTTACTTGCTGCTTGCTTCCTCTTGTTGTTGCAGGGTGATGCTGATGATGTTGAGGTCCCCCTCTGTCCACCCTCCTGCCCCCTCCAGCCCCAACTCCACACCAACTCCACTTTGTCACGACTCCACTTAGACAACGCAGCTCCACTTAGGGTAAGAGGGACATGGACAGGAGGGATAGATAGATAGATAGATAGATAGATAGATAGGGTTATGTGTATGTTTGTGTGGGCTGCTGCTAGGGTTGCTGTGGCCTTACTTGCTGCTTGCTTCCTCTTGTTGTTGCAGGGTGATGCTGATGATGTTGAGGTCCCCCTCTGTCCACCCTCCTGCCCCCTCCAGCCCCAACTCCACTTTGTCACGACTCCACTTAGACAACGCAGCTCCACTTAGGGTAAGAGGGACATGGACAGGAGGGATAGATAGATAGATAGATAGATAGATAGATAGATAGGGTTAGGTGTATGTGTGTGTGGGCTGCTGCTAGGGTTGCTGTGGCCTTACTTGCTGCTTGCTTCCTCTTGTTGTTGCAGGGTGATGCTGATGATGTTGAGGTCCCCCTCTGTCCACCCTCCTGCCCCCTCCAGCCCCAACTCCACACCAACTCCACTTTGTCATGACTCAACTTAGACAACGCAGCTCCACTTAGGGTAAGAGGGACATGGACAGGAGGGATAGATAGATAGATAGATAGATAGGGTTATGTGTATGTTTGTGTGGGCTGCTGCTAGGGTTGCTGTGGCCTTACTTGCTGCTTGCTTCCTCTTGTTGTTGCAGGGTGATGCTGATGATGTTGAGGTCCCCCTCTGTCCACCCTCCTGCCCCCTCCAGCCCCAACTCCACTTTGTCACGACTCCACTTAGACAACGCAGCTCAACTTAGGGTAAGAGGGACATGGACAGGAGGGATAGATAGATAGATAGATAGATAGATAGGGTTAGGTGTATGTGTGTGTGGGCTGCTGCTAGGGTTGCTGTGGCCTTCCTTGCTGCTTGCTTCCTCTTGTTGTTGCAGGGTGATGCTGCTGATGATGTTGAGGTCCCCCTCTGTCCACCCTCCTGCCCCCTCCAGCCCCAACTCCACACCGACTCCACTTTGTCACGACTCCACTTAGACAACGCAGCTCCACTTAGGGTAAGAGGGACATGGACAGGAGGGATAAATAGATAGCTAGGGTTAGGTGTATGTGTGTGGGCTGCTGCTAGGGTTGCTGTGGCCTTACTTGCTGCTTGCTTCCTCTTGTTGTTTCAGGGTGATGCTGATGATGTTGAGGTCCCCCTCTGTCCACCATCCTGCCCCCTCCAGCCCCAACTCCACACCAACTCCACACCAACTTCACTTTGTCACGACTCCACTTAGACAACGCAGCTCCACTTAGGGTAAGAGGGACATGGACAGGAGGGATAGATAGATAGATAGATAGATAGATAGATAGATAGATAGATAGGGTTAGGTGTATGTGTGTGTGGGCTGCTGCTAGGGTTGCTGTGGCCTTACTTGCTGCTTGCTTCCTCTTGTTGTTGCAGGGTGATGCTGATGATGTTGAGGTCCCCCTCTGTCCACCCTCCTGACCCCTCCAGCCCCAACTCCACACCAACTCCACTTTGTCACGACTCCACTTAGACAACGCAGCTCCACTTAGGGTAAGAGGGACATGGACAGGAGGGATAGATAGATAGATAGATAGATAGATAGATAGATAGGGTTAGGTGTATGTGTGTGTGGGCTGCTGCTAGTTGCTGTGGCCTTACTTGCTGCTTGCTTTCTCTTGTTGTTGCAGGGTGATGCTGAAGATGTTGAGGTCCCCCTCTGTCCACCCTCCTTCCCCCTCCAGCCACAACTCCACACCAACTCCACTTTGTCATGACTCAACTTAGACAACGCAGCTCCACTTAGGGTAAGAGGGACATGGACAGGAGGGATAGATAGATAGATAGGGTTAGGTGTATGTGTGTGTGGGCTGCTGCTAGGGTTGCTGTGGCCTTACTTGCTGCTTGCTTCCTCTTGTTGTTACAGGGTGATGCTGATGATGTTGAGGTCCCCCTCTGTCCACCCTCCTGCCCCCTCCAGCCCCAACTCCATACCAACTCCACTTTGTCACGACTCCACTTAGACAACGCACCTCCACTTAGGATAAGAGGAACATGGACAGGAGGGATAAATAGATAGGGTTAGGTGTATGTGTGTGTGGGCTGCTGCTAGGGTTGCTGTGGCCTTGCTTGCTTCTTGTTGTTGCAGGGTGATGCTGATGATGTTGAGGTCCCCCTCTTTCCACCCTCCTGCCCCCTCCAGCCCCAACTCCACACCAACTCCACTTTGTCACGACTCCACTTAGACAACGCAGCTCCACTTAGGGTAAGAGGGACATGGACAAGAGGGATAGATAGATAGATAGGGTTAGGTGTATGTGTGTGTGGGCTGCTGCTAGGGTTGCTGTGGCCTTACTTGCTGCTTGCTTCCTCTTGTTGTTGCAGGGTGATGCTGATGATGTTGAGGTCCCCCTCTGTCCACCCTCCTGCCCCCTCCAGCCACAACTCCACACCAACTCCACTTTGTCATGACTCCACTTAGACAACGCAGCTCCACTTTGAGTAAGAGGGACATGGACAGGAGGGATAGCTAGATAGATAGGGTTAGGTGTATGTGTGTGTGGGCTGCTGCTAGGGATGCTGTGGCCTTACTTGCTGCTTGCTTCCTCTTGTGGTTGCAGGGTGATGCTGATGATCTTGAGGTCCCCCTCTGTCCACCCTCCTGCCCCAACTCCACACCAACTCCACTTTGTCACGACTCCACTTAGACAACGCAGCTGAACTTAGGGTAAGAGGGACATGGACAGGAGGGATAGATAGACAGATAGATAGATAGATAGGGTTAGGTGTATGTGTGTGTGGGCTGCTGCTAGGGTTGCTGTGGCCTTACTTGCTGCTTGCTTCCTCTTGTTGTTGCAGGGTGATGCTGATGTTGTTGAGGTCCCCCTCTGTCCACCTTCCTGCCCCCTCCAGCCCCAACTCCACACCAACTCCACTTTGTCACGACTCCACTTAGACAACGCAGCTCCACTTAGGGTAAGAGGGACATGGACAGGAGGGATAGATTGATAGATAGATAGGGATAGGTGTATGTGTGTGTGGGCTGCTGCTAGGGTTGCTGTGGCCTTACTTGCTGCTTGCTTTCTCTTGTTGTTGCAGGGTGATGCTGATGATGTTGAGGTCCCCCTCTGTCCACCCTCCTGCGCCCTCCAGCCCCAACTCCACATTGTCACGACTCCACTTAGACAACGCAGCTCCACGTCGGGTAAGAGGGACATGGACATGAGGGATAGATAGATAGGGTTAGGTGTATGTGTGTGTGGGCTGCTGCTAGGGTTGCTGTGGCCTTACTTGCTGCTTGCTTCCTCTTGTTGTTGCAGGGTGATGCTGATGATGTTGAGGTCCCCCTCTGTCCACCCTCCTGCCCCCTCCAGCCCCAACTCCACTTTGTCACTACTCCACTTACATAACGCAGCTCCACTTAGGGTAAGAGGGACATGGACAGGAGGGATAGATAGATAGATAGATAGATAGATAGATAGGGTTAGGTGTATGTGTGTATGGGCTGCTGCTAGGGTTGCTGTGGCCTTACTTGCTGCTTGCTTCCCCTTGTTGTTGCAGGGTGATGCTGATGATGTTGAGGTCCCCTTCTGTCCACCCTCCTGCCCCCTCCAGCCCCAACTCCACACCAACTCCACTTTGTCACGACTCCACTTAGACAACGCAGCTCCACGAAGGGTAAGAGGGACATGGACAGGAGGGATAGAAAGAATTCTTACCTGGGAATTCCTTTTCCTTGTCCATTTCCAAGGTGGCACATGAGAAGAAGGCTCCGCCTACCAGGTAGGGCAGGAAACACTATAAAAAAGGAGACCTCCCCCTTCCTCCCCAGTGTGGTTAAAAAGAAAGACTCAGACAAATAAAAACCAAACAAAGTAAATTTAATGGGTGGGAGAAAAAGTGTGCCACCTTGGAAATGGACAAGGAAAAGGAATTCCCAGGTAAGAATTCTTTCTTTCCCTTGCCATTCCAGGTGGCACATGAGAAGAATTAGCAAGATAGGGAGGGAAGGATTCCAGTCTGTAGGACACAACGACCAAATTGAGACTCATCTGAGAGATGAAGATTCAGCCTGTAGTGCCTTACGAACGTATGAATCGACCTCCAGGTCGCTGCCTTACAAATGAGAGACGGAGACACCCCGGAGAGTTCAGCCCAGGAAGTCGAGACGGATCTGGTCGAGTGAGCCTTCAGGCTGGAGGGAGGTACTCTTCCCGCAGAGACGTAACACAAGGTGATAGCGTCTTTAAGCCAGCGGCTCACGGAAGCCCTGGATACTGATCTGCCCTTGCGGGTTCCCGCAAAGGACAGAAAGAGAGAATCGGATTTCCTCCAGGCAGACGTACGTGAGAGATAAGACAGGATACATCTCCGCAGGTCTAGCGAGTGGAGTTCCAGTTCTTTGGGATTCTTGGGATCCGGACAGAGAGTAGGCAGAACGATCTCCTGATCCGAATGGAAGGGAGAGACTACTTTAGGGAGAAACTCCGGAGGCAAACGAAGGATAATGCAGTCCGGCAGAATCCTGAGAAAAGGTTCTACCCTGGAGAGAGCCTGGAGCTCGCTCACCCTCCTAGCAGAAGTGAGGGCTACTAGGAGGACAACCTTGTAGGTGAGCAGCTTGAGAGAGGTATCCTCTAGAGGCTCGAAGGGAGACGTGGTGAGTTGGTGCAACACAAGGTTAAGGTCCCAAGGCGGGACCGACGGACGGAGCCTAGGGCGAAGTCTACACATTCCCTTAGAAAATCTGGAGATCCAAGGATGGGAAGCCAGATGGAAGTCCAAGAAGTTGCTCAGTGCCGAGATCTGGACCTTGATAGTAGCAGGCTGGAATCCTTTATCAAAGCCATCTTGAAAAAAGCGCAGCACCTCACGGATAGATGGAGAGGATACTTCGTGCACATTGCACCAGGCGATGAATGTTTCCCAAACCTTCTGGTACTTGGCGGTCGTAGAATTTTTGCGGCTGGAGAGAATGGTGTTCACTACTGGTGCAGCTAATCCTTTAGAGGTCAGGATCTCCCTTTCAGAAGCCATGCGGAGAGGTTGAATCGGAAGGGATCTGGGTGGAGAACAGGACCTTGAACGAGAAGATCCTTCACCTGAGGAAGAAGCATGTGTTTGTCTATGGACAAGGTGGTAAGGTCCGAGAACCAAATTCTTCGAGGCCAGAAAGGAACAACCAGGATGACTTTTTGAGGGTTTTCCCGAATTTTCCGGAGCACTCTGGAGATAAGGGGAAGCGGAGGAAAAACGTATGCGAGATCGAAATCCCAGGTCTGCGAGAGTGCTTCCAGGCCTCGGGGACGGCCGACTGGTGAAAGAGAGAAAAACTCCTTTACCTGAGTGTTCAGATGCGTGGCCATCAGGTCTATCTGGGGAGTACCCCATTTCTTTGTGATGAAGGCGAAGACCTTTTTGTTTAAGGACCATTCTCCCGGAGGTACTGAGTTCCTGCTGAGGTAATCCGCCTCCTGATTCAGTGAACCCTTGATATGGACCGCGGAGAGAGTACAGTGACTGAACTCCGCCCATCGGCAGATCTGAGCAGTCAGGGTCTGCAGGCGTCTGCTTCTGGTGCCACCCTGTTTGGAAAGGTAGGCCACCACGGTGACGTTGTCCGAAAGGATCCTGATGGACTTGTGCCGCAGGATTGGAGACCAGAACCTTAGAGCCCTCCAGACCGCCAGCAGTTCTAGAAGATTGATGTGCAGGCTTGATTCTTGAGGAGACCAGGTTCCCTGGGTAATATGGCTTCCCATGACAGCACCCCAGCCTGTCAAACTGGCGTCGGTGGAGATAACCACCCAATCTCTTGTTTGCCAAGGGAGTCTGTCACGGTCTGCCCAGGCTGCGGAGCTGCATATCTGTCCTGCTTTAGTTTCTCTGCTTTGCTTTGATCCATTCCTGGATTTCCTTTTGCTTTGTTCTATTTTCCATTCCTTGCTTCTGCTCCGACTCTTTGCTTCAGCTCTGCTTCCTTTATTAGGTTTGCCCCACCTGTGTTCTGTTTGTCTCAGTCTGCAGTCTAAGGTATGTCTCTGTGCTGTGTTTGGTTTACATGTGTGGTTTGTTTTGTATCTTGTCAGCAGGGATTAGCGTTAGGACCCACCGTCATTGGAGTACTTTGGCGTAGTGGTGGGCTAAGCATACTATGGCCATATCATGTGACGAAATCTCCAATAGTTATCTTGTAGTCCTAGGCTAGTTTCTGTAGTCATGTTTGTGTGTCTTTATGTACCTTTGCCCTTCTTCCTTGAATCATCTGAGGATTCCGGTTCCTCTCTCCTCTCCCCATGTCCCTGTTAATATGTCCTATCCTTGCTTATAGGAGAAGCGTCCGAGGGTTCCGGCTCCTCACTCCTTCCCCTGTGTTCCTTGCCTTCTTCCCTGTCCTTTGTTGTGCCCTGTACTATGTATGTCTTGTCTAGTTATGTTTATTCCTCGTCTAGTGCCTGTTTATATTTTGCTCTATTCATATCTTGTTTCTAGCCACTTCTCATGTATATTCTATATCATGTTTCTTGCCTGGTCTCCCTTTCCTTTGCTGTGTTATGTGTCTGCTACATTAACCCTTTGCTTAGCCTTCATTCTCCCAGCCTGCAGCATCCTGCTCGTGATCAGTGTGATATGCTTCATGCCTGCTCCTGGGTGCCTGCAGGATTCGTTTTATTCTGGACTACATCTGCTGCCATATCAGGGCGCTGGTGTTTGGCTGCACTTCCTAGGTGCTCAACGCCTGGGTGAGTGTGGTCACCCTGCACCAGGCCCTGCCCCAGACTCCACTGCTGCATCGAGACTCTTGCAAACAACCATCGGGCGCGCTGGGTCCTTCTGCCATCAGCTTGGACCCAGTCCGTGACAGAGTCCCTGTGAAAGCTTCTTGGCTGACAGCCACCAACGGAGTGACTCCCGAACGAAGGGAGAAAGCTGGACCTTCTTGTATAGGGACGTCCTGGAGCGATCCCAGTGATCCAGTAAAAACTGTTGAAGAGGTCTTGCGTGAGCCAGTGCCCAGGGAACCGCCGAGATGGAGGAGGTCATTAGACCGAGCAAAGACATGACGGATCTGAGGGACACTGACTTGCTCTGTAGGACCGCATGTGTGAATTCCTGTAATCTTAGGATTTTGTCCTGCGGGAGAAACGTCTTCTGTACTTCTGAATCGAGGATCATTCCCAGAAAGGTCTGACGTCTGTTTGGAAGTAACTTTGACTTTAGAGAGTTCACCAACCATCCCAGGTTGTGGAGAGTCCTGAGGGAAAACTCTAGATGGGATTGGAGCAATGATGCCGAGGCTGCAATTAGGAGCCAATCGTCCAGGTATGGGACCACTTTGATGCCTCTTTGCCTCAGGAAGGCCACGACCACTGACATGAGTTTCGTGAAGATCCGTGGTGCTGAAGCAATTCCAAAAGGAAGGGCCCGAAACTGAAGATGACGAACACCTTGAGGCAGTGTAACGGCCAGACGGAGGAATCTTTGGTGGTCTTCCCTGATGAGGACATGTAGATAGGCATCCCGCAGGTCTATAGTGACCATGAGGTCCCCCGATGAAATAATCTCTGTGGCGGACTTCAGGGATTCCATCCGAAACCTGTTGTATCTTATACAGGCATTTACCAACTGTAGGTTGATTATTAATCTGAATTTCCCGGACGGTTTTGGCACGACAAAGACGTGGGAATAGGTTCCCTCTCCTATTTCTAGATGAGGCACCGGGACTAGAGCCCTTTCGTGAATTAAGTTGTTGAGTGTGGAAAAAAATCCCGCTCTTTCCCAAGGATCTGCAGGAGGCATGGACAGCAGGAATTTCTGGGCAGGTAGGTGAGTAAACTCCAGTGCATAGCCTTGATTGATGATGCGAAGGACCCAGGGGTCTGAGGTGATCTCTTCCCAGGCATGAAAGAAACCGGTTAACCTGCCCCCTACTTGGAGCCTGCTGGCGTCAGAACCTTCCTGATTTACCGTCCCTGCCTCTGCCTCTCTGGAATCTACCTCTTGCGTAGGGTTTACCACGAAAGGACTGGTAGTCTTGATTGGAGGTAGAGGGCCTGTAGAACTCCCTGTCTCTTGGAGCTCTATAATAATTAGACCTGAAACGAGGTTGTCCTTTCCTCTGAGGTAACCAGTGCTTGTCGCCCGTGGTGGATTCTAGAATCGTGTCGAGGTCGCTGCCGAAGAGGTGATTCCCCTGGAACGGAATGCTGCACAGCTTGTGTTTTGAGGCATTATCTGCAGACCATGACTTAAGCCAAAGCGCTCGTCTAGAAACCGCTGAAAGTGCCGTAGCTTTAGCAGATGCACGGACAGCTTCAATGGAGGCATCGGAGATGAAGTCAATTGCTAAGCAGGTGTCGGACAGGTTTCTTGCAACCTGCTCAGTCCCTGGAATAGCTGCCAGGTCTTCCACCGCTTGTTGAAGCCAGATCTTAATGGCTCTAGAAGTTGACGCTATGGCAATGGCTGGACGAAAGTTCGCCGCTGCTGCTTCAAAAGCCCTCTTGGCGGCATTCTCAGCCCGCCGGTCCATGGGTTCTTTGAAATGGGACGCGTCCTCCATCGGAATGGCTGTTTTCTTCGTAGCCTTGGCTACTGCGGTGCCCACTTTCGGAACTTCCCAGGCATCGGAATTCTTACCATCAAAAGGGAACAGCTTTTTGATTCTTGAAGACGTGAAGAATCTCCGGTCAGGATATCTCCACTGCTCCGTAATTATTGCTGAAAGTGAATCGTGAACTGGAAAGGTCTGCGGTTTCCTAGAGTGACCCTGAAAAGGATCCGGTTTTGAGACTGGTATGTCATCCTGTAGATTCAAAGTAGATCTTACTGCAGAGATGAGCTTCCCTGTTTCTTCGATTGGGAAGAAAAAGGTTTCCTCTTTAATTTCCCCCTCCTCATCCGAAGACTGGGGGTCATTCGACTGGTAGTCATATTCCGAAAAAGGAGCCGAATAATCTTCCATGGCATCTGGAAGAACATTTGGTGGACCCTGCTGGTAAAGTTGATGCTGAGGCACCGGCGCCTGAGGGGAACTTGCCATGGCCCGAAAACAGTCAAAGGTAGACTGAAGTTCTCCCTTCAACCAGGAGGTAAATTCTGTTGCGGAAACTTCTTTAGGCCGAGAGCAGGAGCTGCACATTTTGGCCGTGGGGTCGTGTAGGGTCTTTTTACAGGAAGAGCAGGCTTTGTGTTTCGTTTTTCCCACAGACTTCCTATGTGGGGAGGCCTCAGGAGGAATGTCTGGATTTTTGTCTGACATGACTGAGGAGAAAAACACAAGGATGAGACCACAGAAAGTAATAGAAATAGGCAATGGTTTCAACCCAGGAGGGAAAACCTACTTGAAAAAGGCAATATACAATCCTCAGGCACAGGCAGGCACAAAAAAGGAGTAGAAAAAGCAATAATACAGTACAGGAACGAGAGCAAGGAAAGATCTTACCCATTCTGGCGGTTTTATAGCGGCATTTAGGCGCCCAGGCCCAGAAAACGTCACATCCGGAAATTCCCCGTCAATTGACCTCTCGTGACCCCGGACGCAGTGCCGGAAGAAAAGCAGATAGGAGAAATAATAAAAAACGGGTGCCGTGAAACCGGCACAGCCGGCTATAGAGTCCCGCTCGCAGCGCCTCCGGAGCGCTCTCCTGCCGTGTCTCACGCTGAGGATTCCTCCTCCCCGGGACGGAGAGAACCGGAGCCCGGGGATGCACCTCCCAGTGAGCCCCCTGGGCTGTGGGCAGCATATAACGAGGACTGAGCCTCGAGTAACCGCGAGGACGCGGAGTTACATCCTCCGAGGCTGCCGCATCACCCTGGATCCACCGGGATCACTATCGGGGATCGGAGAGAAAGGACGCCCCCCCGGGGCTCCAAGAAAACAAAAAAGAAGAAAAAAAGGTAAGCTAAAGCCTAACCGCTACCTGAGTAGGGCAGGAAACAACACTGGGGAGGAAGGGGGAGGTCTCCTTTTTTATTGTGTTTCCTGCCCTACCTGGTAGGCGGAGCCTTCTTCTCATGTGCCACCTGGAATGGCAAGGGAAAGATAGATAGATAGGGTTAGGTGTATGTGTGTGTGGGCTGCTGCTAGGGTTGCTGTGGCCTTACTTGCTTACTCTTGTTGTTGCAGGGTGATGCTGATGATGTTGAGGTCCCCCTCTGTCCACCCTCCTGCCCCCTCCAGCCCCAACTCCACTTTGTCACGACTCCACTTAGACAACGCAGCTCCACTTAGGGTAAGAGGGACATGGACAGGAGGGATAGATAGATAGGGTTAGGTGTATTTGTGTGTGGGCTGCTGCTAGGGTTGCTGTGGCCTTACTTGCTGCTTGCTTCCTCTTGTTGTTGCAGGGTGATGCTGATGATGTTGAGGTCCCCCTCTGTCCACCCTCCTGCCCCCTGCAGCCCCAACTCCACACCTACTCCAGGTTGTCACGACTCCACTTAGGGTAAGAGGGACATGGACAGGAGGGATAAATAGATAGGGTTAGGTGTATGTGTGTGTGGGCTGCTGCTAGGGTTGCTGTGGCCTTGCTTGCTTCTTGTTGTTGCAGGGTGATGCTGATGATGTTGAGGTCCCCCTCTTTCCACCCTCCTGCCCCCTCCAGCCCCAACTCCACACCAACTCCACTTTGTCACGACTCCACTTAGACAACGCACCTCCACTTAGGGTAAGAGGAACATGGACAGGAGGGATAAATAGATAGGGTTAGGTGTATGTGTGTGTGGGCTGCTGCTAGGGTTGCTGTGGCCTTGCTTGCTTCTTGTTGTTGCAGGGTGATGCTGATGATGTTGAGGTCCCCCTCTTTCCACCCTCCTGCCCCCTCCAGCCCCAACTCCACACCAACTCCACTTTGTCACGACTCCACTTACCCTAAGTGGAGCTGCGTTGTCTAAGTGGAGTCGTGACAAAGTGGAGTTGGTGTGGAGTTGGGGCTGGAGGGGGCAGGAGGGTGGACAGAAGGGGACCTCAACATCATCAGCATCACCCTGCAACAACAAGAAGCAAGCAAGGCCACAGCAACCCTAGCAGCAGCCCACACACACATACACCTAACCCTAACTATTTATCCCTCCTGTCCATGTTCCTCTTACCCTAAGTGGAGCTGCGTTGTCTAAGAGGGACATGGACAAGAGGGATAGATAGATAGATAGGGTTAGGTGTATGTGTGTGTGGGCTGCTGCTAGGGTTGCTGTGGCCTTACTTGCTGCTTGCTTCCTCTTGTTGTTGCAGGGTGATGCTGATGATGTTGAGGTCCCCCTCTGTCCACCCTCCTGCCCCCTCCAGCCACAACTCCACACCAACTCCACTTTGTCATGACTCCACTTAGACAACGCAGCTCCACTTAGAGTAAGAGGGACATGGACAGGAGGGATAGCTAGATAGATAGGGTTAGGTGTATGTGTGTGTGGGCTGCTGCTAGGGTTGCTGTGGCCTTACTTGCTGCTTGCTTCCTCTTGTTGTTGCAGGGTGATGCTGATGATCTTGAGGTCCCCCTCTGTCCACCCTCCTGCCCCAACTCCACACCAACTCCACTTTGTCACGACTCCACTTAGACAACGCAGCTCCACTTAGGGTAAGAGGGACATGGACAGGAGGGATAGATAGACAGATAGATAGATAGGGTTAGGTGTATGTGTGTGTGGGCTGCTGCTAGGGTTGCTGTGGCCTTACTTGCTGCTTGCTTCCTCTTGTTGTTGCAGGGTGATGCTGATGTTGTTGAGGTCCCCCTCTGTCCACCCTCCTGCCCCCTCCAGCCCCAACTCCACTTTGTCACGACTCCACTTAGACAACGCAGCTCCACTTAGGGTAAGAGGGACATGGACAGGAGGGATAGATTGATAGATAGATAGATAGATAGGGATAGGTGTATGTGTGTGTGGGCTGCTGCTAGGGTTGCTGTGGCCTTACTTGCTGCTTGCTTTCTCTTGTTGTTGCAGGGTGATGCTGATGATGTTGAGGTCCCCCTCTGTCCACCCTCCTGCCCCCTCCAGCCACAACTCCACACCAACTCCACTTTGTCACGACTCCACTTAGACAACACAGCTCCACTTAGGGTAAGAGGGACATGGACAGGAGGGATAGATAGATAGATTGATAGATAGGGTTAGGTGTATGTGTGTGGGCTGCTGCTAGGGTTGCTGTGGCCTTACTTGCTGCTTGCTTCCTCTTGTTGTTGCAGGGTGATGCTGATGATGTTGAGGTCCCCCTTTGTCCACCCTCCTGCCCCCTCCAGCCCCAACTCCACTTTGTCACGACTCCACTTAGACAACGCAGCTCCACTTAGGGTAAGAGGGACATGGACAGGAGGGATAGATAGATAGATAGATAGGGTTAGGTGTATGTGTGTGTGGGCTGCTGCTAGGGTTGCTGTGGCCTTACTTGCTGCTTGCTTTCTCTTGTTGTTGCAGGGTGATGCTGAAGATGTTGAGGTCCCCCTCTGTCCACCCTCCTTCCCCCTCCAGCCACAACTCCACACCAACTCCACTTTGTCATGACTCCACTTAGACAACGCAGCTCCACTTAGAGTAAGAGGGACATGGACAGGAGGGATAGCTAGATAGATAGGGTTAGGTGTATGTGTGTGTGGGCTGCTGCTAGGGATGCTGTGGCCTTACTTGCTGCTTGCTTCCTCTTGTGGTTGCAGGGTGATGCTGATGATCTTGAGGTCCCCCTCTGTGCCCCCTCCAGCCCCAACTCCACACCAACTCCACTTTGTCACGACTCCACTTAGACAACGCAGCTCCACTTAGGGTAAGAGGGACATGGACAGGAGGGATAGATAGATAGATAGATAGATAGGGTTAGGTGTATGTGTGTGTGGGCTGCTGCTAGGGTTGCTGTGGCCTTACTTGCTGCTTGCTTCCTCTTGTTGTTGCAGGGTGATGCTGATGATGTTGAGGTCCCCTTCTGTCCACCCTCCTGCCCCCTCCAGCCCCAACTCCACACCAACTCCACTTTGTCACGACTCCACTTAGACAACGCAGCTCCACGAAGGGTAAGAGGGACATGGACAGGAGGGATAGATAGATAGATAGGGTTAGGTGTATGTGTGTGTGGGCTGCTGCTAGGGTTGCTGTGGCCTTACTTGCTTACTCTTGTTGTTGCAGGGTGATGCTGATGATGTTGAGGTCCCCCTCTGTCCACCCTCCTGCCCCCTCCAGCCCCAACTCCACTTTGTCACGACTCCACTTAGACAACGCTGCTCCACTTAGGGTAAGAGGGACATGGACAGGAGGGATAGATAGATAGGGTTAGGTGTATTTGTGTGTGGGCTGCTGCTAGGGTTGCTGTGGCCTTACTTGCTGCTTGCTTCCGCTTGTTGTTGCAGGGTGATGCTGATGATGTTGAGGTCCCCCTCTGTCCACCCTCCTGCCCCCTGCAGCCCCAACTCCACACCTACTCCAGGTTGTCACGACTCCACTTAGGGTAAGAGGGACATGGACAAGAGGGATAGATAGATAGATAGGGTTAGGTGTATGTGTGTGTGGGCTGCTGCTAGGGTTGCTGTGGCCTTACTTGCTTCCTCATGTTGTTGCAGGGTGATGCTGATGATGTTGAGGTCCCCCTCAGCCTCTCTTAGGTTCCCCCACATCTGGCCGCTGGCCCAAGAGACAACGGAAGGAGCCACACGGCACTGTCCCCTGAGTGTGACGGCCAGGGGGAGGAGCTACAACATGCTACACTACACCCTGATGGTTGATTGGACGGGGTGGGGTCAGTCTCAGGGCATTGCTCCCGGAGTTTGAACGGTAGGGGGCGGGGACATGTTGACACGCTACACCCTAATGGTTGATTGGAGGGGGAGGGGGCAGTATTAGAGCACTGCCCCCTTAGTGTGAATGGTAGGGGGCGGAAACACAAACGAATGCACGCCGAACTGTTACGTCGGCAACTGTAACTGACTGTACGCGGCTACCAACATCAAGTTCAGCCACCGTGGATCTGCCTCGCGTTATGGCTCCCACGGTTGTTTGATATTCCCCCGTGGAGTACTGTGTGCCCAGTGATTGGGCTTTATTTACTAAACAGATGGTAACAGCCCCCTCCGTCTCCATGGAGGGGTATTATTGGCAGGGGTCACCCTGTATAATGCATAGTGAGCGCAGAGACACAGCATGTAATGCGGTGACATCATTACAGCTCACTGCGAGGCCAAATAACAGAGCAGCAGTGCCCCACCTCCATTCCTACTCCTCATCACTGCACCTGCAGGGATCAAATCTACCCCTTCCCGGGTTCCGCAGATGGCTCCTCCTTACAAGAACATCTTTATTCCACCCCATAAGAGAGCAGCAAGCACCCAGAGCCTGGATTAGTGAAAAGTTCCGAATCTGTAGTCCTCCCCGTGCGGAGCGCGCCGTGGTTTAGTGCCCCAGCGACAGAAGCGTAAGTGTGAGTTATATGTGAGTGAGTGCAGCCGGCCCCTCCGAACGGGCTCTGCGATCTGAGTTGTTGCTGGTGGTGGCGGTGACCGTGTTGGCCCGACAGCTGTTATCATTGGAAATAATATTTAACGCTGTTATAGCAATCAAATCTGGGGACCAATTAGCCGTCTGGTTATGAGATTAAAAGACTTTGTTTAAAACCCACTCATGTCGCTTTCCCTGTCACCCGAGACGCTTCCACATGTTTGTAGTGTTTGTGCTTCTGCTTTATGTGTGTGTGTATGTGAGTATATATGTGTGTGTGTGTATATATATATATATATATATATATGAGTTACCGGTAGTTTCCGTAAGCTCGATGTGTTCGGTGTCAGTGGGAGAATGATTTCTGAAGGCAAATTTTTAATTTTACCAAAAACCCCTTTATTTGATGGAGCATTGAGAGCAGCAGAAGGCGTAATGCGTTTGCAGCCCTATAGCTGATGATAACGGGGCTATTATTACCCTGCATATCACGTATATATATGTATATACCCCGGAATCTGAATGTGTATGTCCAAAATATTTAGGAGTCCGGCCCCCGCCCCCCTCCGAATCATGTTTTTATAGATTACCCCCCCTGGCAGTAAGTTAAAGGATGTTTATTTGGGGTCTTATATCCGGCACCCTATGCTTTCCTGTGGGGTTGTGGTTAAGCGAGTGCCGTGAAGCTACCTCGCAGGGTCATAGAACATGCGCTACCTGACCCCGCTGGGTGCTTCGTACCACCACCTGCTAAACCACAAGGAAAACATAGCCTGCCGGATTCCCGATGGTTCCCCCTCCGTGGTTTCTGGAGCCCTTCTTTAGGGTTTTTTTTTGGGGGCAAGAATAAGTTGGCCACGCTCAGGTTTTCTAGTTGAGCATTTTATCGCAAGGACAACGTGATTTCTGGGGATTGTGCGAACGTTAGATAACATGTATGCGTTTATATTAGATAACATGTATGCGTTTGTATCTGATGACGTGTATGCGTTTGTATCTGATGACGTGTATGTGTTTGTATCTGATGACATGTATGTGTTTATCTGATGACGTGACCTGTCTATGGCGCTTATTATTTTGGCTCGCGGCTGGCACCAGAGGGCACACAGAGCGGAGGAGACGTTTTAGTTTGGCCGACAGACGGACTTCACATGTTAACACGGTGTATAGGCTTTCAGATTTTCTGGGTTCATGTCAAATGTTTACACTTCTAGGTTTGAGGGTCACTGTGGGTGATTAAGACTGAGTCATTCTATAGTTTCCCACAAACATTCAAATGGCTCATGTGCTGCTGCTTTAAAAACTGTGTTCTTACACCGAGAAAACCATTCCATATTGCAGGGGCGTCCAATATGCGGCCCGCGAGACCTCGAGGTGCGGCCCGCGTAAGATCGGCAGCCAGGGCAACCGATCTTACGCGAGCCGCACCTCAAGCCCTGCTACTTACTTGTGGGAGGGTCTTCTGGACTGCACAGAGGAAGCGGAGTTCACGTGACATCCTACTTCCTCTGTGCTTTAGCAGAGAAGGCAGAGGGAGGCCGCGCCCCCTGCTGAAGTCTGTGAGCGGCATCGAGGAGCTGCAGTGCAGGTAAGGGGGTGGGGAGGGTGTTTGTGATTGAGGGAATGAATCTGTGAATGAATGATTATATAAATAAATGAGTGTGTGTGTGATAGCATGGATGTGTAAGTGCTGGAAGCTGTTAGCAATCACACTCCTATCATGCCAAGTCAGCCAGTACATGCTGAAACCTGGCCAGCTGCCCCCCTTGTGTAGTGATGCTGCCAGCAGTATGGGGTCTGCACTTACAGCCACCCTGTACCAGCATGTACTGGCTGACTTGGCATGATAGGAGTGTGATTGCTAACAGCAATCACAGTCCCATCATGCCTAGGTTCAGTGGCGGATCTACCGGGGTCGCGACTGCGACCGGGCCCCGGCGGCAGGGGGGCCCAAGCCAAGGGGCCGCCCGAAATCTTTTTTAATTAAGGCAGGGGCGTCCAACATGCGGCCCGCGAGACCTCGAGGTGCGGCCCGCGTAAGATCGGCAGCCAGGGCAACCGATCTTACACGAGCCGCACCTCAAGCCCTGCTACTTACTTGTGGGAGGGTCTTCTGGACAGCACAGAGGAAGCGGAGTTCACGTGACATCCTACATCCTCTGTGCTTTAGCAGAGAAGGCAGAGGGAGGCCGCGCCCCCTGCTGAAGTCTGTGAGCGGCATCGAAGGGAGATGCAGTGCAGGTAAGGGGGTGGGGAGGGTGTTTGAATGAGTGTGTGTGATTGAGGGAATGAATCTGTGAATTAATGATTATATGAATAAATGAGTGTGTGTGTGTGTGTGTGTGTGTGTGTGTGTGATAGCATGGATGTGTAAGTGCTGGAACCTAGGCATGATGGGACTGTGATTGCTGTTAGCAATCACACTCCTATCATGCCAAGTCAGCCAGTACATGCTGAAACCTGGCTAGCTGCCCCCCTTGTGTATTGATGCTGCCAGCAGTATGGGGTCTGCACATCACTTACAGCCATCCTGTACCAGCGTGTATTGGCTGACTTGGCATGATAGGAGTGCGATTGCTAATAGCAATCAGAGTCCCATCATGCCTAGGTTCCAGCATTTACTGGATGGATGTGTAAGTGCTGGAACCTAGGCATGATGGGACTGTGACTACTGTTAGCAATCACACTCCTATCATGCCAAGTCAGCCAGTACATGGTGAAACCTAGCTAGCTGCCCCCCTTGTGTAGTGATGCTGCCAGCAGTATGGGGTCTGCACATCACTTACAGCCACCCTGTACCAGCATGTACTGGCTGACTTGGCATGATAGGAGTGTGATTGCTAACAGCAATCACAGCGAGCACAGTCCCTTCATGCCTAGGTACCAGCATTTACTGGTTGCCTGGGTATGATAGGAGTGTGATTGCTGTTAGCAATCACACTCCTATCATGCCAAGTCATATTGCTAATTTTGTCCAATTGTGTGTTAGCTACTTTTATTAAACATGTGAGTTTTTATTATTAGTTTTAAAGGTGGGGGTCATTTTTGGTTTTGGCTAAGTGAACCCTGAATGTTTTGGTCCAGAATTTTCATTTTAGTTAATCCCTAGAATAAATCTAGGGAATCCTGAATTTGTAGTCGCAAAACTTTCAAGGCCCAGAAATCAGTGAGAGGAAGAGTAAAGGTTTTGTGTCATTTTACTTTATTTTAATCTGCATATTTTATTAAAGGCCATATTTTTTGTCACAGTGAAAAATGAGTGCGGCCCGCGCACGTATACAATTCTGATGAAGTGGCCCACTGCAGAAAAAACTTGGACACCCCTGCCATATTGTTTTCTCAGTATATTTTGTGACACTAATTAAATAATCGGACGTTTATTATAATAATCGGATGGTCGTTCCTTTTTGACGTTCTGTGTAGAATTTGTATTATCACGCTGTATACGTGAAGAAGTAAATCATCTAATTCCGTAATAGTGATTTTTCTTTTTATATTTTACCCACCGCAGGTAACGGAAATTGTAAGCGGAAGTCGTATCGCAGACGGCAGAAAATTGTAGAAGGACGGCTTTGGCCAGGTATGGACATTTTATACACACAATTATTGTTTGGGCTGTTTGCCGTTACTTAATTGCCCCAATAATTCTACACCTAAGCTGTTGCTAGACGTTGTGTGTTTTGTATTAGTATAACATCATTTAAATGTTTACGCTTTCATGATATTTTTTACATCATTAAAATATTTACATGTTCATTTTATTTGTGTGTTTTGCATTGGGTACTTTTCTATTAGTATGACATCATTCAAATATTTACATGCTCATTTTATTTGTGTGTTTTGCATTGGGTACTTTTCTATTAGTATGACATCATTCACATATTTCATGTTCATTTTATTTGTGTGTTTTGAATCGGGTACTTTTCTATTAGTATGACATCATTCAAATATTTACACGTTCATTTTATTTGTTTTGTATCGGGTTTGTAATTGAATTAGCTTTCTAATTCTACTTCAAACTCTTCTTTTTATCCCCAAATAGTGATGAATAAATGCATGTTTGGGTCAGCTGTGTTTATAATACTGTGTATTATATAGAACATCTTTTTCATAAGCATATTTCTTTCAATCTCAATGTTATAAAACTGCATTTTCAGTGATTATTTTATGCCTGTCTAAAATCTGGACTTGATATTTATATTTTTTGATTTACTTTTTAAACCTGTTTTGTTTTTTTACCGTGTATTAGACAAAATGCTATTTCCTGTTACATTTTCAATCTTTTGTGTGTTTTGATGATTTCTAGCTAGAACTTGTGTTGAAGAACATATAAAAAATGTATTACGTGATTACGTATTTCACAACCAAATGTCTAAAAGATTGACATTTCTGTAGATTGAAACGATTGTTCACGTCCTAATCCAAAAATAAAAAACTTTTATACGTCGTACGTGTGATAGGAAAAATGGTGCTCGAGCGTCTGAAAATTGTCCAAATAGTGTCTCAAACTGCTTTCTAATCCATGGTCTTTGAAGAAATGTGAAATTATTATGTATAATAATCCAAGGGGTTAACTGGTGTCTAAATTTGGTGTTTTTACCAGTCCAAGCAAATCCAAATGTTACCTTATTTTGAAAATTGTGATTTCAACAAATCCTTAGTAATCAGCAATGTCCATTTTTCAAAGAGCCGCAAAATTGTATTATCTGCAATTTTTTTAATTGAAATTCAGATTAAAGGAAAACCGAATGTCTAAAATGACGTGTCCAAGAGCTGACGACATATTTAAAGAATTTGTGTCCAAGAGTTGCTGAAAAACGTATTATGTGACTTTCTTTCCAAACCAAATCTCTAAAGGATTGGCGTTTCCACGTGTTCCAACGATTGTTCGCGTCCTAATCTAAATACGAGGCGTTGTATACCTCGTACGTGTCATAGGATGAAATGCTGCTCGAGCGTCTGAAAATTGTGTCTAAAACCATGGTTTTAGAATAAATGTGAAATTCTGGTGTTTTAAGGAGAAATGTGTGATCCAAAAGTGGTTTACATTGTGGGGGGTTTTGGAAACCACGATGTCTACATTTTCTACGATTTGGGTTCATGACAAACGCGTAAAATGATGAAAGGGTTGGTGTTCTTAATCCTCGTCGGCGTATTTTCAGCGCTCTTTAAAATCATCTTCCTGCTCTATCAAAAACAAACAAACCGGTTTTATATCGAAACGGCCAATAAATGTTCACTTTTACCACGTCGTAAAAACAACAAACACGGTACTTCAGATGGTCTTTCCAGAATTCTAATCCCAGCGTCGGACATAATCTATTATTAATCCGTATATCACTCGTGTGACGTAAATTGGGTTTTCTCTTCCGATAAACGTGTTTTAAGGTCTGACTTTTTCATATCATTTGATTTCTGTACATTTGAAGTGAATTGCTTGTATTTTACAATGCAGGTTACCTCTAGATCAGGGATGCTCAAACTGCGGCCCTCCAGCTGCTGCAGGACTACATCTCCCATAATGCTCCTTCAGCTAAGGGGCTGGCTGAGTAGTCCTGCAGCAGCTGGAGGGCCGCAGTTTGAGCACCCCTGCTCTAGATTGTAAGATCTTGGAGCAGGGGGTCCGTCTTACATCTTGTTTCAAATCAAATGATGTCCTGTTTACCCATTGTACAACGCTACAGGATGTGATGGCGCTATATAAAACAATAATAATGCAGGTTACCTCTAGATCAGGCGCCTAGGAGTTTGTCAGCCTCTTACATCCACAAAACAAATTACCTGCGTCACCACGCGGGGGCGCTGCTGCTGTCTGCCCAGGAGTCTGGGCAGACAGCACAGCCACTCGGAGCCCACCCCTGAGCCCGAGATCACTCCCACGGAGTGATCCTGTAGGCTGAAACCGCGATTGCAGGAAAACCTGCAATAGCGTTTTCAGCTGCCACAGGCAGCTTCAGGAAAGGGGGTTCAGTGTTGACACAACATCCCCCTGCTGCCTGATCGCTCCATGAGAGCGACAGGGCAGCGTTAACCCCTTCAATGCCGCAATCGCGGCATTTTAGGGGTTAATTACCGTTTTGTACGGGGCTCTGCTGCTGGTGGCCTGTCTGGAAGCTTCCAGGCAGGCCAGCATTAGCAAAAACGAGCCCCCCCCACAAGCCCTTTGATGATTCCTGTAGGCATGGAAGCCTACAGCAGTCATCAGAGACTACCCCCTGCAATGGCTGGTCTATAGACCAGCAATTGCTTCCCAGCTGCCAGAGGTAGCTTCAGGGACAGGGGGAGAGGGTTCTTTGGTCTCCACATGAGTGTGGAGGCCAGCCCCAACACCCCCCCCACTGCCTGATCGCTCCATGAGAGCGACAGTGCAGCGTTAACCCCTTCAATTTCACAATTGTGTATAACACAACATTTAAACATTATTAAAAAAATAATAAAAAAAAATAAAAAAAACCAGCACTGACCTGAAAGTCCAGGGTGCTTCCAGGTCAAATGCTGTGAGTTTAGTAAGTGGGCTGATGATCAGATCACTCCTAACCAACTGTTAGTTTAAAAAAAAAAAAAAAAATCCTGGCTCCTAACTTTTTTAGCTGGCGCCTAGATTCACAACGTATTTGTCAAGCCCTTCTCTAAAATGTAAGCTCTTGGAGCAGGGGTCCGTCTTACCTCTTGTATCTCTAAACCTAATGATGTCCTGTTTACCCATTGTACAATGCTACAGGATGTGATGGCGCTATATAAAACAATAATAATGCAGGTTACCTCTAGATTGTAAGCTCTTGGAGCAGGGGTCCGTCTTACCTCTTGTTTCACATCAAATGATGTTCTGTTTACCCATTGTACAACGCTGCGGAATGTGATGGCGCTATATAAAACCATAATAATAATGCAGGTTACCTCTAGATTGTAAGCTCTTGGAGCAGGGGTCCGTCTTACCTCTTGTATCTCTAAACCTAATAATGTCCTGTGTACCTGTTGTTGGAATTTGTGCTTAAACTGTGTCTAAAATTGTAACATTTAAAGAAATTCCTACTAAATCTGGTCTCTGTTTTAACCAAATGACAGATTATGTTTTAAAATGTTTGCCCCCCCCCCCCCAAATATCTAAAATCTTCCGGAAATTGGTTTTTTGAAATGTATTGTTTGTAAGACAAAAGGGTTTATTTTTTCTTCTTATTGGTGTTCAAAAATCCAACGGCTTAAATGTTTTTTAAACAGCAAATACCCAAATGTGTTACTAAAAAATAAAATTTTCAACCTGTTGTCAAATTGTGTGTGTGTGTGTGAAGTGGTTTTGAAATCCAGATTACAGGGCAGTAAATTAGAGTGTGATTGGTGCAAATGGATCCCACGGCTTCCGCTTGGCGGTGGCGTATTGGGAAGTAAAATGCTTTCTGCTTTCTTTGTCCGCTGTGATGTCATGCGATGCGTTTGAAATAAATGTTAATCCAGCCTGTGAAGGAATCTCTACTTAGATGGCATTGATTAAAAGGACTCTTGGCTTCAGTGGGACTGCCATTGTTTGCCACGTTTTTGTCGCGGTGTTGGAGGACGGGGTACGCTGTACGCTGGAGATGGTAGTCATTGGTAAACGTATTGATCGGTGTCTGTTACGTCGGCGTTAATTGACGTTATCGCTGAGAGGCAATGAAATGTTCTCTGCCGGGAGCCCCGATACTGTGTACATAATATGTGGCTTTATGTGTGCGATTCCAAAAGCGAGTAAAAGCTTTTATTGCGTTGCTGTTGAAGTGGTGTAAGGAGGAGACCGGAGCAGAGGCAGGGGTTCAATTATTATTATTTCTTTATTAACCACTTAATAATATGTCCGTCTCCACTGCATGAATAAAAATGGCTCCAATAACTCTTCTGTCTGAAACATTTCCTTTTTAAATCCTTATTTCAAGGTTTTCTTTCTTTTACATTTCTCATTTTGAATTTACCGTATTTTTCGCTCCATAAGACGCAGTTTTTTTCCTCCCAAAGTAGGATGAAAAATCAGCCGCGTCTTATGGAGCGAAGATGCATGCAGGCAGGCAGGCAGGCAGGGAGGAGGGAGGGAGGGAGGGGGGGCAACGATATACCGTATTTATCGGCGTATAACACGCACTTTTTTAACTAAAATCCGGAGCTTAAACCCTACCTGCGTGTTATACGCCGATAAATCCGGGGTCGCAACTGAGGCAGGCGGCGGCGGCCGCCAGCAGAGGAGTCCTGGATTTCTGCCAGTCAGGGGGGCCCAAGGGGTGCCGAGCGGTTGCTGAAGACAACCGCTCGGCAACTCTCGGGCCCCTCTGCCTGACAGATATACAGGAATCCTTTGCTGGCGGCAGCCGCCGCCACCGCCGCCTGCCTCAGCGCTTCAACTCCTGTGTTGGAAGCGTTTGTCTCGGGTGCCGGCGCTTTACGCTGGGCGCCGGCATATGACGTCAGACGCCGGCGCTCAGCAGTGAAGCGCCGGCACCCGAGACAAACGCCTCACGCTTCCAACACAGGAGTTTAAGGTAAGTGACCGGGGCGGGGGGGGGAGATCCTGAGAAGGGGGGGTTAGGGAGTTAGAGGGGAGATCCTGAGAAGGGGGGGTTAGGGAGTTAGAGGGGAGATACTGAGAAGGGGGGTTAGGGAGGGAGGTCTTACTGTGTGTGTCTTACTGTGTTTGTGTGTGTGTGTCTTACTGTGTGTGTGTCTTACTGTGTGTGTGTCTTACTGTGTGTGTGTGTGTGTCTTACTGTGTGTGTGTCTTACTGTGTGTGTGTGTGTGTGTGTGTGTCTCACTGTGTCTGTGTGTGTCTTACTGTGTCTGTGTGTGTCTTACTGTGTGTGTCTTACTGTGTTCATAGCTTATTCAGTTATTGTAATAAATATTTTAGCCCATTTTTTAGCTCAAAATATTTTTTCCTTTTTTTTCTCCTCTAAAATCTAGGTGCGTCTTATCAGCAGGTGCGTCTTATAGAGCGAAAAATACGGTATTTTAATCTTGCATGTTTTGTTTTTTTTAAAGAAATATATATATATATTATTTGTTTTTGGTAATGTCTCCACGTGACAAAAAGCAATTTGTTGCCAATTTTGAGATTTGTTGAAGTGATTTTGTGGTCTGGGCTGTTAGCCGGGAAAATTGAAGTGAAATGATGGTGGATTTCTGATGAATGTTTTATTTTGGTGAAATATTTCTTGGTTGTTTCTCGGGGTTATTTAACCTGTTGAAGCTCTTGATAATGTATAAAACATTGGGATTAGATGCTGTCCGTCCTGTTCTCGCGGTCCGCATGCTGTGCGAATAGTTACGCCTTTCTTATGAAATGTTTGTCTACAATAAAGTGAGTTTAAAAATATTCTTGTGGAGAAAAATCCTTCTGACATCATTTTAATGAAGTGAACATGGTTTTTATTTTCAGTCGCGCGGTAAATTGATGAGCCGGTTAAATGTTTTCCTTATTTAAATTTGGCTCTTAATATACGTTTGTTTGAAAACTGTGTTTTGTTTTTGTTTTTAAAGGATTTCTAAAACTGTTGCGAAAAATTCAAACTTTCCAAATTAGGCTGTTACTAACCCAAAAGTCCAAACCGGGACGCTCGAGAGTTATTAAAGGATTCCAGGTTTACATTTTATGCATTAATAATTTAATACGTTTAAAATAAAAACATTAAATTGTTGTTTTTTTTCAAATTTCAAAATGTATTTTTTTAGGATCGATTTTTGGTATTTCATGAGTTAGAGGGAGTGTCTAAAAAAGTTGATTTTGAAAGATTTATACTTATCTTTGGTTTTATCAACTGAATAATATGTATATTTTTTTAATTATAAATAAAATAAAAAAATAGCAAAAAGCTGTTTCCACTTTCCTGGTTTCTAATATTTCTAGCGCTGAATTGTGAAATCGTTTTGAAGTTCTTTATGTGGCTAAAATGAAATGTATTTTTTTTTTTTTGTTGGCGCCTGTGTACAAAGAGAAAAAATATAGTTGGTTTTTAGCCTCTATATGCCAAGGCGGTGTACTCGGCGCTGTGCCGGCTGCCGATGGAGAGAATACTGCGAATGGTAAGCGCTCAAATAATGAATTATCTGCTCTTCTGTCTTTTCAATTTTGTATAATTAAGTCAACATAAAAATGTTTTTTTGTGCAAAATAGGGTTTTTGTAGTTTTTTGCTGGTATGTTTATAATTTAGACTTCTCACTTTTTTACATTTTACTTAAAATTGTTATTTCATGCTAAATCTTTTTGAACTTCTTGTCAAATGATCGTCTTTAAAGGCTGTGTTTGTGGTTTTTAAAGGCTGGTTTTCTTCTAATATATACATCTGTTTTAGCGAATGTATTCTGAAATAGCCTTTTTCATCTTGTGATGGCGAGTTCACAAAGAAATATTTGGCGTCTGTCTAAATGTTTCAGATGTTGTGGTTAAATATTGTGTAAAATGGCGTTTGCTGTAGTTTTGGTGTTTTTGATGCGTTTCACTGGTAACGGCCCGCGTGGCAAACTGCTGTTACAGACTAATTCACACTTTCTGTTTCCAGACAAATGTCAAAATGTTGTGTATTTAAATCATTTTGATCACATCTGTCAGAAAACAAGTTGTCTCCACCTCGTGGTTCTAAAACATTTGTGTGATGCTGAAATTATATAAAAATGTCTAAAAATGAAATTCTAACCAAAATGTGTAAAATTTTGTGTTTTGATGCACATTTCATTAATGTACGCTTTCCATCCTCAGCCGACCTGTTGAAAAACAGGACTAGCTTTTATCACTCTTAGACCTTTTATATGAATTGTGTCAGATGTTGTTTTAAGAGCTCGCCGCGTTGCCATGGTTTTTATTTTATGGCCTATTTTCAATGTCTTTGATCTGCTTATGCGTTTTCACACAGCAGACGTTCTTATGTTTTAGGAAATTACTTTTTTGTACATCATTTAAGTTTTTTGTCCTCAGCGTATTTACCCCCCCCCCCCGGTGTAGCCCTAGGGGTAACCAGGACCGGTGTCGCCTGCTGCCTTTCCCCCAGATGCCGGGATATATCGGGAAACGCGTATGTAATGCCAAAATTCTTACTTCTGTCCATCCGAATTTTGTTTTTATTGAGCCTTTTTAAGTGTCTTAGTAAAGAAAATTGTAATTAATAGTTTTCTACAATGGCTTTATATAGAACTTTAAATAAAGCTATACACCCCCCCCCCTCATAAAGCCAATGTATCCTACCCTGATCGTCTTTATTTTATGTTTAGGCCTTATATTCCAAGATGGCGGCTTCTAGCAGTCTCAGTGATGTCATCAAAGAGTGGCTGGTGAGGCTGGTTTCTAACGCGCGTGCTGATTGGTGGCCGGTAAAGCCTTGTGGAGATTCCTGCTCTTGCCCTGCGGTAGCTGTCTGCTTTCAGGGGCCCCGGGGGTAGTCAAACTTACACGGCTGGTGAGCCTGCGCTGGGTGTACAGTAAGTGTGGGGGGATGGGTTGGTGAGCCAGACATTGGGTATCGGGGTGCTATATAAGATACAAAGATCTTTGCGGGGCTGTATGACATCATAGTACTTTTATGGGGAAAAGGCTAATGAGGCAGCTTCTGTTGTGAGACTTTAACGCTTGTAATGCTCAGCCGGCCTGGCAATGTTAGAATGGTTGTTTTAACAAATAATCTTAATGTGTTTTATTCCGCTGATAATCTGTAAGGTCGCGGCCTGCACAGCCATCACTGGAGTTTCTTGCAGTGGATTGTCCGTGTCCATCGTCTCTATCAAGAGCCTGATGAGCGTCTCCCTCACGTTCCTCTACGTCACCAAACTCCATCAAAAGTTCACCTGGTTCTCCTGTCCAAGACTAAGATGGGCGAAGAACCAGCCCCCCCCCACAGAGCGTATGAATAAGAGGTTTGTTTATTCTCCACTATTTTTGAGGATAGTTTGTGGCATTTCTGTGAAAAGCTCTATAGAGTTCTTCTCGGAGTGCCATTGGCATACCGGCTGTTCCTCCTCTGCTAAATGTTGATCCCAACACCAAGGAGGTGCCGCAGACCATTCGACCGAGAGTCGGCAGCACCTGCCCAGTGAACATGGCTAGTGTGCCTGAAAGATGGGCCGCGGTGAATGCAGCTTCCCTGCTTTAAACCTCTCGTATATAACACACACACGCACACATACTTATACTTTGTTTTTTCTTGTTTTTCTTTAGGATTTCATGAATTCGGTAATCGGAGTGCTGTATATGATATCGATCTCTACCGCGGCCGTCTACCACGTTGGCACAGTGAAGATGTATATCACAGGGGTACGTATTTAAGGCTTCTGACGCAGGTGTACCCCCGCCAGTGGCTCGTCGGCATGCCATCGCGCAGAGCGTTTATGATGAGATATATAATTGTTTTATATTATATATAAAATACTAATATAGATGTGTGTATATATAATATTATAATATATCATATATATATATATATATATATATATATATATATAATATATATACTGTATTTGCTTGATTATAAGACGACCCTGATTATAAGACGACCCCCCAAATCTGAATATTAATTTAGGAAAAAAAGAAAAAGCCTTAATATAAGACGACCCTATAGGAAAAAAGTTTTACCGTTAAATGTTAATTCATATAAACTATTTTTTCCTTGCCATTCCAGGTGGCACAGGAGAAGAAGGCTCCGCCTACCAGGTAAGGCAGGAAATACTATAAAAAAAGGAGACCTCCCCCTTCCTCCCCAGTGTTGTTTCCTGCCCTACTCAGGTAGCGGTTAGGCTGAAGCTTACCTCTACTTCCTTATTTTATTTTCTCGGAGCCCCGGGGGGCGTCCTTTGTTGATACCCGGCAGAGGTAAACACAGAAACCTTGGAAATCGTAGAATGTATAAGCCGTACCAATGTAAAGAGTAGGATCTGAGATTTTGCTGTTTATGTATAACAAGTGAGCAGCGTTAGGAAGAAGGCCGATAAAGACGTGATGATAACGCCTCTATTGATGCAGATAAAGTGCTCACAGAAGGAAAAAAGAAAAATAAATAAAAATTCAACAAGAACCTAAAACATAAGGTACATTCCAACAGAACATATATAATGGCACAATTAAGTACGTGATGCAGGTCCGAAAGGAACGGAGATCTAGAGAGCAGCGGAATGCACACAGGCAACATAGTCGCAGAGGACATCGAAGGGAGAAAAAGATCCCCAATACGCGTACATCGAGTGGTAAGACTCGGCATGTGCAATGGTGAAAGTTGGTCAGGCGCGGCCGATGTATGTGTGGGCAGAGAGACACGGTATAGTATGGATGCAGAGAATGTTAAGGGGCAGTCAGCGCCCTGGTGTCATAATGGAGCCATGGCGTCCAGACCCTTTGGAATTGCAGTGGCGTGTGTGAGGCGTTGTGAGACATCTTTTCCAGGACACTGTGATGGTCAATAATCGAAATTAATGGCTTTCCAACGTCTCGCAATGCATAATTTCGTAGCCAGGAAAAAATGTATTATCAGTTTGCGTTTGGAGGCAGGGAGAGGGTCTGGAAACATATGGAGAAGAGCGGTTTCAGGACTGGGCTCCAGACGGATGCGGAGAACAGAGTGTATGGTGGAAAATATCTGAAGCCATAGAGGTACCAACAGCGGGCACGACCACCACATATGGAGCATGGTGCCCTCCTGACCACAACCTCTCCAACAGGATTTAGGGTAATTAGCGATCATGTGGGATAATCGAGATGGTGTTAGATACCAACGGCAGCTCACCTTTTTCTGCAATTCTAAGTGGTTCAAACAATGGGATTCCTCTCATCATCGTTTCCGATTCCAGCCAGGAATCAGAGGGGAAAGTTTGGTTCAGTTCTCTCTCCCAGGCTCGCATATGTGGGAGTTTGTCGGCGTAGAAACTAGAAATTAACAAAGAATACCAACGGGAGATCGCTCCTTTTATCTCTGGAGCCGAGCGGAACAAGGAGAGAATAGGTTGCAGTTCGTATTGGGATGGTGCCATCGGGGAAGTAGAAGATGTAAGGACATGTCGTATTTGCAAATACTTGAAAAAGTCGCGATGCGAAATGTCGTGTGTTTGAGTGAGATGTGCAAAGGGTCTCAGGCTACCATTATGGTACAGGTCACCCAGAGTTCGCAGGGTCGGGCGCCGCCAGCTGGAGATATGCAAATCAGGGACCATGAGGTCAAGTATCTCTAAGGGGGTGAAGGGAAAGAGTAGAGCCAAGGAGGGAAATCGTCGCAAATGTCTGGACCAAATTGTGAGCATATATGAGGTAGTGGGGGGAAGCGGGGGCAACGGAGGATGTAATGTACGTTTGGTCCACAGAAGTTGTGGAATGGAGTGAGGGGAGGTATAAGCATTCTCATGGGCGATCCAGGCTGGTGCATTGGAGGAGGCATGAAACATCAAGATCGGAGATAGAATACATGCCTCATGATATGATTTGATGTGTGGTATCCCTAGCCCACCACAAAGTCTGGGAGAGAATCTAGTGTTGTTTGCCACGCGTGATTTGCCTTTAAGTCTAGTAAAGTCTATGAAGTATGATTGTACGGAGTGCAGTAGAGAGGGGGGGGGTTGGATAGGGACAGTGCGTAGAACGTATAAGAGTTTAGGGAGTGCAGTCATTTTTAGCGCGTTGATACGACCTAGCCACGATAGTTCGTAGCTCCGCCAACGCAATATGTCCAGTTTGACTTGTCGCCAAACAGAAAGTAAGTTATGAGTGTTAAGGGATTCTACGGTTTTGGTCAATTGGATGCCCAGATAGGTTAGGGAGGTTGACTGCCAATCAAAAGAGTAAAGTGTGGAGAGGGTTCGCGTTTGGGATGGGTCTATGTTAAGGCATAGGGCTTGTGTTTTGGAAATGTTGAGCTTATGGTAGGAGACCGCCGCATAAATATCAAACTGGCGTAGAAGCGCAGGTAAGGAAACCATGGGTGAGGTGATAGAGGCCAATACGTCGTCGGCAAAGAGACCGAGGGTACAAGGGGGACCGGAGCCCATAGGGAAGCCTGATATAAGAGGGTCCATACGAATATGCTCTCCTAGGGGTTCGAGTGCGAGTGCATAAAGGAGGGGGGATAAAGGGCATCCCTGCCTGGTTCCGTTTGTGATTGGGAATGGGCGAGACAGGAAGCCTAACATAGAGATACAGGCTGATGGAGAGGTGTAAAGGGCTAAGACGGCTTGAATGAATAGGGGGGGAAGGCCAAATTTATTGAGGGCCGCTGCTAGAAATTGCCAATGGAGCCTATCAAAGGCTTTTTCTGCGTCGAATGATACTAATAGTGTGGGGAGTTTGCGGCGATTAGCTGCCCAGATCACATTGATGAATTTCCGGGTATTGTCAGAGGGCTGTCTCCCTGTGACAAAACCCACTTGATCGGTATGTAATAGGGATGGGAGAAGAGGACTTAATCTGTTGGCAAGAATTTTAGCGTAAATTTTAACGTCATTATTGAGAAGGGAGATGGGTCTATAACTAGAGCAAGTGTCTGTGGGCTTATTGGGTTTGGGTATTGTAACAACATGGGCACGTAGGTTTTCTGAGGGAATTAAGCCAGAGGACATATAAGAGCGGAAGAGGGTCAACATAAAAGGGCCTAATGTGGAGAGATAAGTGCGGTAATAGAAGGAAGTGAACCCATCGGGGCCTGGGGCAGAATGTTTCCTGAGTTGGGCTACTGCTCTTTCGATTTCGCGGAGTTCTATGGGAGTGTTGATGCTCTCTGCTACGTCTGGGGATATGGAAGGGAGGGTGACTGTGGAAAGGTAAGAAGTGATGTCAGCGGGCGTGGGATGAGGAGATGTTGGCGTGTTTTGAAGGTTGTATAGGTGAGTGTAGAAGTCCGCGAAAACCTCTACCATTTGAGCTGGATTAGAGATTTGTCGTCCGGTCCGATCACGTATGTGTGGGGGTCTAGACAGAGCCAGGACGTGGCGTAATTTACGGGCTAGGAGAGTGTCTGCCTTGTTGCCTTTGGCATGGAATTTCTGTTTAAGCTTCATAAGCATGTAGGAAGTGCGTTGGGAGTTAAGGTCGGCCAGTTGAAGCCGGAGACGTTTGATCTGAGCGAGGAGAGAGTCTGTGGGGCATAGTTTATTAGTTGTTTCCAGGTCATAAAGTTGTAGGAGAAGGGTGTCTCGAGAAAGTGCGGCTTGTTTCTTGACATGAGAGGCCAGGCTAATGAGTCTACCTCGTATGACCGCCTTATGGGCATTCCAGAGGGTGGTGATAGAGACGTCAGGAGACTGATTTTCTTGAAAATATTGTGTGAGATGGGAGTGAATTTGCGATTTATGAGCGTCAGAATGTAAGAGTGTGTCATTAAGTCTCCATGAGCCTTTGCCTGCTATTGGGTGGTCCAGTTTTATTGTGAGTACTATTGGGGCATGATCGGACCAGGAAATAGTGCCTATACGGCAGGAAAGTGTCAACTGAAGGGAGAGCTTGTCTAAAAAAAAATAGTCCAAACGGGAGTATGATTTGTGTGGATTGGAGAAAAAGGTATAGTCCCTATCGGAAGGGTGAAAAACACGCCATGAGTCGAAGAGTCGATGTAAGTGGAGCAGATTTGTTAAGTCGCGGCCCAGGCGTAGAGAGTGGTGCGTGTGGGGAGAGTTGCGGGGTTTGAGGGTGTCCAAGGGGGGGTGCAGAGCGGCATTAAGGTCGCCACATAGGAGAAGTTGGCCTTTCGTATGTCGGTCGAGTTTTTCTAAGAAGGAGCGAAAAAAGGTCAGTTGGCCAGAGTTTGGAGCATAGAATGTGGCAATTGTATACTCAACAGAATTAATAGTGCAATTAAGGATGACATACCTCCCCCGTGGGTCCAGGAGCTTACGAGTGAGTGTAAATGAGAGGCGTCTGGAAATGAGAACGGAGACTCCAGCTTTTTTAGAACAAGCCATGGAGTGAAATTGTGTGGGGAAGAACTTTGAATAAAGAAACGGGTTGGGAGATTTCTTTAAATGCGTTTCTTGTACACAGAGTATGTCTGCTTTTGAAGATTTAGCTTCCTCCCACAAAAGATGACGCTTGTGGGGAGAATTAAGGCCCTTAGCATTTAGGGACAAGACATTAAGACTGGCCATGTGGACAAGTCAGGAAATTGAAGGTGAAGCCAAGGCGGATTGGATGTACGCTCAGGACCCACAGGAAAGGCATACAGAAGGACAACATAAATAAGGAAAGGAGAGTATAAAGTGAATCTCATAGAGGTGAGCTGCGCCTGACCAGTGTGTTGTGTGCCATTGGTGTGATGCGATAAAGAAAACAAAAACAAAAAAGAACTATACATATAACAAATTAACATGAGAAAACAAAAACAAATGAATTCACGAGTCAGTGTGAGTGCCAGCGCTGTGGGTAGCACTAAAGGGTCGGGGGGAGAGAGCCGTTATCGGGCCCGAGAACTAAGGCGAGTGAACCTGAGGAATAAAATGTGTAGGGTAAGGCTCCCCATCAGAGGTAAACACAGTAGGTACAGTTTTAGAGCTGGCAAGGCACTTAGCTGAGCGGTGAAGGGATAGAGTCCCGGAACGGAAGACACGATCGAAGGCAAACGATCCACCATACAGTTATGTGCCGCGTAGCAGTCTTGCAGGGAGACGGGGAATCAGCCGAATCCGGGATCGAGCACTATCTAGCGCTGTAGGTACGCAGGGCAGGTGGGAGAAGGAGCCGGTGGAAGTTCAAGCGCAGGAGAGTCCCAGGTTGCGAAGATGGAGTGTTGCTAGGAGGCAAGCGATGGAAGACACAGATGCTCGGTATTATCACGGTTTCGTTTGGGTCGTCCGCGTTCTGTGGAGTTTTTTTGGCGATGAAGAGCGATGAGGCGAGGTGGGTAAAGATGAAGTGCAGGGCGTTTGGTCTGAGTGAAGACCCCAGGAGGCGAGCAGAGTGAGCCCGTCTGCAGGCGATGTAACGGTGGATGTGGAACCGTCCTTATGGATGTAGAGGCGAACCGGGTAGCCCCATCGGTAGGAGATCTGTCGAGATCTTAGGATGGATGTGATGGGAGCAAAGAGCCGTCGCCGTTGGAGAGTGAGCTGCGAGAGATCCGTTAGGAGTAAGATATCTCGAAATGGTTCGGGTAGCTCTGGTTTGCGGCGTGCAGCCTGCATGATTTTGTCTTTGATATCAAAGTAATGGATCCGGGTCAAGACGTCACGAGGTAAGTTGGATTTGACTGATTTGGGTCTGGCGACCCGGTGAAGGCGATCTAGCCTGACAGGTGAAGAGGATTCATCAGCCAAGAGAGATTGGAAGAGGTTTTGAACAAATTGAGGCAGGTCTGCCGTAGAGATTTCTTCCGGGATGCCTCTCAGCCGAATATTATTGCGGCGGGACCGATCCTCGAGGTCCATGACCTTAGTGCGGAGATCATCCAGCTCTGCCTGTACAGTGGTGTACCCGTCGGAAAGAGCGTTATGGGCTTCTGCAAAGTCGTCCATCTTCCTCTCTAGGTGATCAGTGCGTTCACCTATGTCGTCGATGTCTTTGCGGAGAGAGGATGCAATCTCTTGAAAATCCCGTTTGAGCTGTTCCCTCATGTCTTGAAGCAGGGATTTGAGGATTTGAGAGGTGAGCTGCTGATCATCCTGGTCGTCTGGGGTAGGATATGATAAGTGTGTGGCTGGTGAGGGTGGATCCGACCTGGATGGTGAGTGCGGACCCTGGGAAGCCTCGGAGTCTTCATCTGGTGCACGTGGTAGGCCGCTGTCTCGGGATGACTGCTTTTTCCGAGTTTTAGGTTAAAAAAAACCGGGCATAAGTGCAGATTTGCGTGAGCGGGAGTGCGCCATGAGGTAGGGAGCACTTTGAGAAAAAAAAGAGTCCAAAAATGATGTGGATGGCGTGCGATTTAGATCCCGGGCCAAGGAGCTCTCTCTAAGCACGTCTGCTCAGGCTGCCATCCAAGCCACGCCCCCCGGTTTTATTTCCTTCTATTTTCCAACCTGCCCCCCCAGTTATGCACATCTGCCCCAGAAATGCCTTATACCCCCTATATGCCACTGTGCCACATGATATGCCTTTTAACCCTCTAAATGCCACTGTGCCCCATGATATGCCTTTTGACCCCCTATGTGCCACTCTGCCTCCAGAAATGCCTTATACCCCTATATGCCGCTCTGGCATTAAGGGGGTTAAAAGGCATATTATGGGGCAGAGTGGCAAATACAGAGGTTTAAGGCATTTCAGGAGGCAGAGTGGCATTAAGGGGGTTAAAAGGCATTTCATAGAACACTCTGCCTCCAGAAATGCCTTGTGCCCCCCATTTAACACTCCCTCCTCCTCCAAACTTACCGTAGACATCTACACGCTGCCCCGGCTACACACCGGGGACTCAGAAGCACTGGTAAGTGGGGCGGGGGGGGGGAGATAGGAGGATCCAGGTCCCCTGCAGTCAGACCTATTTGAGGTCTGATTATAAGACGACCCCCGATTATAAGATGAGAAAAACCTCGTCTTATAATCGAGCAAATACGGTATATATCTCACTATAATATGTAATATAATTAATGTAATATATATATATATATATATATATATATAATATAGTGATATATATTGTAATTTATATACTAATATAATATGTAATATAATGTATAATTAGTGATATATATATATGATATTGTAATATATATCTAACATATTTTAATATACTCATATGAACTATAATATTGTCAGATATTTTCGGCCGAAAAAAATTTTACTTCTTTCTGTCTTTGTTCTCTCTATAATTGAGAACAAAGAAGCATTCATGTATAAAGATGCTTCAACATATATGATCTAATTAGCATTATCTTACATGAGAAAGTTAAGGAGTAGACACTGCATATCCTTAGGAATGTAAATGGAATGGGGGATACATCATAAGACCACCAAAGCCTAATTTACTACCTAGGAGGTAACGTCTGGAGATATGGGTGACTACCAAAACCTGATTTACTACCTAGAAGGTAACGTCTAGTGATAAGGGTGAACAAGGATAAATGCCAAACGTACATGTAATGTCTTAACTCGGGGCTTGACAAATCCCAGGCGCCATGTCGCCATGGCGACTCAGAATTTTGTCTAGGTGTTTGTCAGCCTGTGATCGCGAGGGCGCTGCTGTCTGCCCAGGAGTCTGGGCAGACAGCACAGCCACTCACAGCCCGAGCCTGAGATCACACCCACGGAGTGTTTCTGTAGGCTAAAACCGCGATTGCAGGAAAACCTTCAATCGCGTTTTCAGCTACCACAGGCAGCTTCAGGAAAGGGGGTTGAGTGTTGATTGGGTCCCCACACAAGTGTGGGGACCTGACACAATATCCCCCTGCTGTCTGATCGCTCCATGAGAGCGAAAGTGCAGCGTTAACCCCTTCAATGCCGTGATCGCCGCATTTTAGGGGTTAATTCCCGTTTTGTACGGGGCTCTGCTGCTGATGGTCTGCTTGGAAGCCCAGGCAGATCAGCAACCGCAAAAACGAGCCCCCACAAAAAATCCTTTGTAGCTGGCGCCTAGATTCACAACAAATTTGTCAAGCCTTGTCTTAACTTATTTTTTAGACCAGAGCGTCTCTTGGAGGTAAATAATGAAACTACAGCGGTGTAAATATGCTAAGAAGTCCTAATTATAATGGTTAAAACCCACCATTATGATTGGAGAATTCCAGTCAATAGGTGGAGGCTATGATAATAAGCCCGGTCTTTAACCCCTTCAATCCCAGGGGTTTTTGGTACCTCAAAGCCTGGAGCAATTTTGCCATTTTTACGCCATGTTGGTTCAGAGATGATTCTCTTTTCCTGTGAATAGTGTACCCATGTGAACTATATATTGTTTTTTCAAGGAGAGATAGAGCTTTCTTTTGATACCATAGTTGGATGATTAGCTGAAAATGTAGAAGGAGAAATTTAGTAAAAACTAGCGAAAATGTTATAAATTTTTTTTTTTTTTTCTATTTTCCCTCTGAATCCTCACAAAATTAGGTAAAGTGATGGAAAATCCCCCTCCAAGTTTATAAATTCAGGTGTCCTGATTTCAGAAATACCTAATTTATATAGATTTTCCATACTTTCCCAGCACCAGGGAGCATACTATAAGGCAGGGGCGTCCAAGTTTTTTCTGCAGTGGGCCACTTCATCAGAATTGTATCCGTGCGCGGGCCGCACTCTTTTCTCACTGTGAGAAAATATGGCCTTTAATAAAATATGCAGATTAAAATAAAGTAAATGACACAAAACCTTTACTTTTCCTCTCACTGATTTCTGGGCCTAGAAAGTTTTGTGACTACAAATTCAGGATTCTGGATAAGTTAAAATGAAATTCTGGACCAAAACCGAAAATTCAGGGTTCACTTAGCCGAAACTGAAAATGACCCCCCCCCCACACACTTTAAATAAAAGTAAGTTAAACACCAAAATTGTACAAAAAAATTATATATTACGATTGTTAACAGCAATCTCAGGCATACCCAGATTCCAGCATGTACTGGTTGGCTGGGCATTGTATTTTTTGTCCAATTTTAGTGTTAACCACACTTTTATTAAAAGTAACACACCAGAACTGGATAAAAAAAATCAACAATATGACTTGGCATGATAGGAGTGTGATTGCCAACAGCAAACACACTCTTTTTATACCCAGGCAACCAGTAAATGCTGGAACCTAGGCATGATGGGACTGTGATTGCTGCTAGCAATCACACTCCTATCATCCCAAGTCAGCCAGTACATGCTGGTACAGGGTGGCTGTAAGTGCAGACCCCATACTGCTGGCAGCATCAATACACAAGGGGGGCAGCTAGCTAGGTTTCAGCATATAGTGGCTGACTTGGCATGATAGGAGTGTGATTGCTAACAGCAAACACACTTTTTATACCCAGACAACCAGTAAATGCTGGAACCTAGGCATGATGGGACTGTGATTGCTGTTAGCAGATTGCTGTTAGCTGTTGGCATGATAGGAGTGTGATTGCTAAGTCAGCCAGTACATGCTGGTACAGGGTGGCTGTAAGTGCAGACCCCATACTGCTGGCAGCATCAATACACAAGGGGGAAGCTAGCCAGGTGTCAGCATGTACTGGCTGACTTGGCATGATAGGAGTGGGATTGTTAACAGCAATCACAGTCCCATCATGCCTAGGTTTCAGCACTTACACATCCATGCTATCACACACACACAAATTCATTCATTCAGATTCATTCCCTCACAGGCGTACTCATTCAAACAACCTCTCCCTCCCTTACCTTCACTACAGCTCTCGACGCCGCTCACAGCCTTCAGCAGGGGGCCTCCCTCGTTCTCCTCACAGAGGAAGCAGAACTGGAGCAGAGAATAGACCCTCCCACAAGTAAGCAGCAGGGCTTGTGATCTTGGCTGCCGATCTCACACGGGCCGCACCTCGAGGTCACGCGGGCCGCATTTGGCCCGTGGGCTGCATTTGGCCCGTGGGCCGCATGTTGGACGCCCCTGCTATAAGGTGTACATTTTTTGTATAATTTTTATGCCTATGGCTTAACGGGTTTGGGGGTTTTGAACGGGGGCAGGAGGGTTATACTGGGGCAATGGGATGTAAGGTTTTTTTTTAAAAAAAATGTTTTATCTTTTTTATATATATTTTTTTATTTTTATGTAGCATTTTTTTTTTATATATTTTTTTTTTTACACACAAATGGTTAGAGGTCCTCTTAGGGACCTCCTGAACATGCCAGTGATGTCACAATGACATCACAGCTCACATTATAATTTTTTTTAGTATTATTTATGTTATTATTTTAATGATTTTTTTACTATTTTTTAAATGAATTAACGTTCCCCCCCCCCCCTGCTTTTCTGTTTCAGGACGAGAGGGGGGGGTGAGAGACATGGTTTCTCACTCCCCTCCCCGCAATCCCCCTGCACTGATCATACTGTGATCTCTATGCAGGTCCTCACAGACGTGCATAGAGATCGCAGCGTCTGCCTCATCCTCCGATGAACTTCCGGGTTAGGTCTGCAATGACGCAACCCGGAAGGGAATGCCCGATCGCGCAATCAGGCAGTTTGAAATTTAACAGCTTTCTTTCTTTCCTGGGAGCTGTTACAGCAGATCGGACAGCAGAAAGCCGGCGATGCCGGCTTCTGCTGTAAGTGGGGAGTCCAGGCTGTCAAACGAAGGGCTGGATGTACCGGTATGTCCATAGGGGTTTTTTACTAGGGGTTTTTTGGATGTCCCGGTATGTCCATAGGGGATTGAAGGGGTTAAGAGCTTATGTTTTTAATAAATTGGGGACTCACCCTGAAAAACTAACTCGCCTATACAAATTGGACACCCTGACGGACTCACCAAATTAACCCCAGAGAATTGGAATTTTGGAACATCCTGGCACCATATTTTACTCTTAGAGTTACTTGGAGTTCTAACATATATAACTTTTAGAAATTTCTATTTCTTCCCACTTAATTTCTTGCCACTGAACCTGGATTAATTTCTACAAGGACCATTCGGACCACAGCAACAAGTGGTGGTAAATATAATGGTTTTATTATTCTGAATAGAGTAGAATTTTGTCTACTTCAATATAGAATTCCCTGTTTCTGGGAAATGGTATATGACGTTATTGTATATGACGGCTTGTGAGACTGCAGCTTATAACCCGTGATAATGACAATAATGAAAAGGTATTTTTACCTGTAGATGAAGTTTGACATTATTTGCATCTATTAGAAACTTCACTAATACTCTTAGACATTATTAAATTACTTTTAATGTGTGTGTTATACTCATAAAGTAATAATTCATATTGATAACTATTGATAATATACTGTATTTTAAAATTAATTCATTTTGACATGTTTTAGGAATTTTTCTATTTTATACTATGCACTATGTGACTCATATAGATATTTTATAAATTGGTTTATACAATAAATAATATTTTTTGATTGACTATCGTGATGATATATATATAATTTGAATTATAATTTTTGGCAATCTGAAAGGATTTAGGATTGGAGATAAAATATAGGGTATCTCTTTATATTAATATTGTGGATGTGGTCCTACAATAATTGATAGCATCATTATTTTGCGTATGTGATAAAATATTGGTTTTACCTATTTTGTCTCATTAAAATCCCTAACATACATATATCTAATATATAATATATATATGATATGATATATAATATAGATGATATTTAATAAAAATGTTTGTACTTTAATATGAAGTCCTGCAAGTGCTCGTATTTTCTCCAGCCCACACCCACCCTCAGTTCTGTGCTCCCTTTAGTTTCTACATTTTCTGCCTCCTCCACCACAAGCCAATCAGCCCAGGGCATATGCCCAGGACTGCCACTTATTGCCAAGGCTGCGTCCCTCCCTCACCCACCGTTATATATATTCTCCGCTGGCCGGGTCCCTCCCTCACCCACCGCTATATATGTTCGCCGCCGGCCGGGTCCCTCACCCACCGTAATATATGTTCTCCGCCACCTGGGTCTCTCCCTCACCCACCGTTATATATGTTCTCGGCTGGCCGGGTCCCTCCCTCACCCACCCACCGCTATATAGGATCCCTCTGCTCGTCAGAAATACTGTATACGTTTTTGTAATATATATAAATATTTAGACAGGAGGGCATTATGTCTGCCGTACGTCACTGCCGCAGCACTAATCCTCACTTCCTCCTTCTTGTAACAGGACTTTATCCGCTGCGTCTCGGCCACCGGCATATACTTTGTGGTTTCGCTCGTGGCGTTTTCTAAATATACGCGTGGAGCTTCCAAAGCAGCCGCAGTAAGTAGCAGCATGCTGTTCATACTCGCCTTTTTATGCTGGGTGTGACGATACGGATACCTGGAGCAGCCTCTCCCCCAGGATTTATCGTCCAGTAAGGAGCGTTGCTGAGACCGGGGTCAAGTCTGACTATATCTCCCCCAGGATGCTGGTCTCAATAAGGGAAACTTCTGGAGCGAGGCTGAAGGGTCAGTAGACGGTAGCAGGTTTGACCTGAGCTGGGGTAGGCATCGAGTCTTTTAACCACTGGATAGGGAGGCAGGTATTGACCCCTCAGCCTCCAAGTACAGCCCTTACAGAGGCTGCCAAGTGTTAAGCTCAATGCTGACAGATCCAAAGACTCTGCCGCAACCCTCCCAAGAAAGGGACGCTCGCCAAACTCTTGGGGAAGACTTCTCTGTTTATTGCAAGGCAGACAAGGTTATATAGGAAAACAAGGGGTGGGTAAAACACTACAAACAACCAAGTACTTTGTATACAAAAGGAAAGTTAACATAAGGAAATTAACTCAGGCATTTAATTAATACAATCCAATAGTTCACGCCACAACAAAGGATCAATACCATCAGCTCAAGATAATGGCAGTACAGACAGGAAGCAGCACCAATAAACATAACAGGATTATACAAAGAAGGAACATCAGTTTGAAAATACAAAATACACATTAACCCTTGTATGCCCACAAGTCTCAGACGGCTACCATCACACTGGGGATGGTGGGAGTTGTAATCGAACAAACATCTGTAATGTTTTCTTTATTAACCCTTAATCTGAGTCATTTAATCACCCCCAAGAGAGTATTGACCCCTTGATGGCACGCAGTTGGTGACAGTTGTACTTTGTTCACGTCAAGCCATTCGTCAACACCCAAAAAAAATTGTAGGGGCCCTGTTCGATGGGTCTTAGAAGAGTTTAAAAACGCCATGTGGAAGAGGGGTGCTGCCACACACAAGATGGCGGCATCCATTCCAAATAAGAGTGTCTAGACTCTAGAGCGTCTGTCTGAAGAAAGCTATTTTTCCTGAAGGGAAAAAAAATCCCCGGCAATATATGATTTGCGTGGCTACACTAAATGAGAAGAAACACAGCAAAAATGCTAAACCAGCCATTGTCAGGAAGGCTACAAAAATGTAAAAAAGAACTCTGTTCTTAAGGGGTTAATGTAGTAAACAATGCTGTGCGTGGAAAGCACATAATTCTAAAAGTACGTGGCCTTAAAGGAGTAGTCGCATAAAACAGCGGAGCATACAGCGTTTATTTAATAAAGGTGAAAGTCATGAAATGCGGCAGAGGCGACGGTCGTGTCTCAGCCGTCAACTCTTTCAGTTCTTCGCTGTGACGTAAAGCACTCGATGCAGCCTTAGAGCCGCTTGGCATCGAGGGTTCAACACAGTCCTTCTTCTCTGTTATCCAGGTCCTCGGCTTCGTCGCCACAATAGTTTTCGCCTTTGATTTCTACCTGATCTTCAAAGACTTGACCAAGTTCCTTGAGAATAGAGAGCCCACGGGAGAGACGGAGGTGCAGAAATCGGACGGTACGTTGAAGTGCGATGCTCAGGGAGCTGGGACACTGCTTATAATATAACAAGAATAAAAAATGAATTACCGTATTTCCCCAAGTATATGACGCTCCTTAAAGTTTTTGTACTGGCTGCCTGGGCATGGTATGAGTGTAACTGATGTTAGCTGCTAGCAATCGCACTCCTATCATGCTCAGGCAGCCAGTACATGCACATCACTTTCAGCCTCCCTGTGCCCCCTACACACGGATCCATGCTAACACGCACACTCACTTACTCCCCCACCTTACCAGATCTGCAGCTTCTCCCTAAGGCAAATAGAATAAGGCTCAGATTTAAAGAATGTATAGGAAAGTACAGACACGTCTCACGATTCGCTTTCTTTTCCCCTCATAGATGAAGAATTGGATTGAGACTCGGATTAAACGTGAACTTTACTGCAACCATCTGGGGGGAGCTTTGGGTCATTCCAAGCGCTTGAACGTCATCTCAGGCTGAAGAAACCGGATGGCCGCTGCAGTAGTCGGATGTGGAAGATACGTCCAGCGGGGGTCCCGTGAGAATTTCAGTGACTGCTACGTCCCACACACAGCAGCGGTAACCTGGGGATGGGAGCAAATATTTCACCGGCACAGTATTCTGGAGTGTTAGCGCCTTAATAGTATTTCTGGCTCTAGACGGAGACGGGTCATTTGCACTTATTATCTACAGCAGGTTCCTAAACCTCAGGCTGCCCCAATTCTGGCTGAGGATTCTGGGGGTTTTAGATAAAGGCTGTCTGTACGCAGTATTGCGGCTCTACACATGGAAGTGAGCAGGCGCGGTATCCGAGTCTGCACTCCCGGCATATAACTCAGCTGGCTTTGTATTGTCGTATAATGTCACTTAACCCCTTCCAGTAAGCGACTGGGAGAATGAGGTACAAACACAACAAACCGGCAGCAGATCAGAGCATAAGGCAGTCGTCACGTTCCAGGCAACAGCCCTGTAGGATGTATAACTGACTACATGCATCACACATACTGTAATCCACCCTTTTTGTCCTTAAAAACATAGAGGCCCAGGATAATTAAATCTGCAATGTCTGCTGGCCGTATGGGGTTTATTCCCTATGCAGAACCTATTAGGGGATCTGGCTATAGAAACCCTGCACCGGGTATTATGTAAAGTTGGCGACATGTTTTAAGTGACCAGCGTAAGTCGCTGAGTTCAGACTAAACAAGTAAAGCAAGTTTGAGTGTTCCGTTTAAAAGATGATGCATGTTAAACATACATATGGCAGGAGTAGCCTTTATGGGGTTGAGGGTCTTCTTTACGCCCATTTCTGCATATTGATTTATTATGCAGGATCCGCTCGGTACGGTTGGCCCTGCACCATGGTTGGCAAGGCAGCATTCAGGAAAGCCATGTTAAATATGCATGATGCAGGGGAAGCTTGCCAGGGTTGGCCTTGGTTCATGCATATTAAACGTGGCTTTCCTGAATGCCATCTTGTCAATTTTACTATTCATGGTGCAGGGCCAGCCCTAATGCAGGGCTGGTTCAGCCGTTCTTGTCGAGGCTAGCCTTGCATTCCGCTTATATAATGTTTTCATAAAATCCATGATGAAGGGTTGGCACTGGTAGACTTACCCCCTCATACATGTAAAGCACTGAACACATGGCTCTAGCCACAAAAGGGAGAGGTGATGAGAGCTGTGGTTTCAGTATGAAGGTCTGGCCCTGTGTAATGTATAATAAAGTCAGTGGGACTCCTTCAGTCTGCCTGCACATTGACTTATTTATTATACAGGGCTAGTGACTTAAGTTAAAGCACAGGTACAGACATTACATAGGCATGATACAGGGCCAACCCTGGCAGGCTTCCCCTGTATCATGTCTATTTCAATTGGGGGGGGGGGGATAAATTTTAAGCAACTGACCTTAAATAAAATATGCAGGGCTTTCTTTATCCCATCAGGCTGATCGGGGCTCCCACAGCGCTCAGCGGAACGTAAACTCCCAGCGATGCATCAGGTGCTATAATAAAAAGCACTGTGTATACCTGCGGCGGGTGATGCTGCGTCTTTAACTCTCCCTGCTTGCGGTTTGTGTTTCAGGGTTTTTCTGTATTGTCCCGTGTTGAGAAATTTCACACATTCTACCGTTTTTGTCCCTTCTTATATTGTATTACTTTTTAAATAACTATCGTTGTATTTTGAAAATTTTTCATTAAAAACTACAAAGAACTATAAAGTTTCCATTTATTAAACACGATGCGGAGATTATCGGTGGGTTACAAACATACAGATTTCCACTGAGAAAAGTGACATGATATATCGTTAGTAGATTTAAAGTTTTAAAGGCTGTTTAGCGCCAAGTTCCTCTCGTGCCACGGAGAAGAATGTATAAGTAATAAGACCGTCATAGAACACAAGAGACACTTACTCTCCAAACCTTCTTCTCCAGCCCAGACTGCGAGAAAGTGTGTTTAATGACATAGTAAGGGCTTCAGGGCGTGAAGAAGAGCGATAAGGGGATCAGGGGGCTGCTAGAGAATCTGATACTCTTAGGAACCGGCCCCTTGGGTGGTGGGGAGGGAATCCCCCTATGATTGGGTTTATTTGCCACAGAGAATTATTCACTGAAAGGAGAGTTATGGTTCCAAAACCTGTTGGGTTCCTCCATGAAGAAGTGAAAGCAGCCCCCCCATTAGTGAATAGACCCCAATGGCTACTTTATGCATTTCAAACCCAGTATTTTTTTCCTGTGGAAAGGACCAAACTGCATCTACGTTGTTCCTGGAGTGAAAACTCTCCAAATACTGCAGGCAGATGAAGGAACAGCTTTCAAAGATGGCCGCCTCGTCTGATTTCATGGTGCCAGAGAATAGGAATGTCGTAGAACTAACCGAGGTCAGAGAACCAGAGATCAGGAATAACGAAGAAACAAGCCGGGTTAGCAACAGGAAATCGAACAGATGCGCGTACTGAGGAACTGGCACAACCATCAGAAGTACAACGCTTTCTGAGGATTTTAAAGAATATAATATATTCACCAATATATTAACCAATATAATGTAATACTCCAAATATAATATATTCCAAATATATTTACCAATATATTAAATAATTGTTACCTACCCGTGTAGGAGGTGGAAACCCCCTGCTTCTTACTCACAGACTCAGCCGCTGTGAAGAAGGGGTGCACCTCCCTCCACCACTGCAGACAAGAGGCAGATCGGGGTCCATCGTTAATGCGTCGTCCTCTGCTTCCTCTTCACACCCTCTAGTGGCACCAGCGGAAATTACCTTGCCTTATAAAGGGTATTTACGCGCATGCCACATTCAAGATGGCGAGACGGATGTAACGAAACGGATCATTTACCAATATATTAAATAATATATTCACTAATATATTAAATAAGATTATGTAATAATTCAAATATAATATTCCAAATATATTTATAAATATTTTAACTAATTAAATATATATTTACCAATATATTAACAAATATAATATATTCCTGATATATTTACGAATATATTAAATATAATTTAATAAATTAACCAATATAACGTAATAGTTTTCATATATAATATTTTACCAATATAATGTAATATTCCCAATTTAATAAAAATATTCCAAATATATTAACCAATATAATGTAATAGATTTCATATATAATATATTCCTAATATATTGACCAATATAATGTATTCCATGTAACGTAATATATTAACCAATATAATGTAATATATTCCTAATTTTATATAAAATATTGTTTATATATTCACCAATATATTATCCAATATAATGTTTCCAATGTAATATTTACAAATATATTAAGCAAAATAATGTAATATTCCCAATTTAATAAAAATATTCCAAATAAATTAACAAATATAATGTAATAGATTTCCAATATTATATAATATAATCCTAATATGTTTACTATTAATTTCACTAATAAAACATATTTACCAATATAATACAATATATTCAGAATATAAGAAAAAATATTCCTAATATATTTACCAATATATAAAAAAATAAAATGTAATATTTACCAATATAATATATTACTAATATATTAACTAATATTTTAACCAATATGTTTTATATTCCAAATGTAATATATTATATTAATATTTTACCAATATATTCATAATTTAATATAAAATATTGCTAATATATTTAATAATATTTTAACTAATATAATGTAATATTTACAAATATATTAAGCAAAATAATATAATATATTCCCAATTTCATATAATAAACTAATATAATATTTTAACAATATATTAACCAATATATTGTAATAGATTTCGATTATATCATATATCCCTAATATATTAACTAATATTTTATCCAATATAATGTTTTATATTCCCAGTTTAATAGAATATATTTTTTGCTTGGAAATGTAGCTGCTGTGGCCTCTTCCCAAGTGGACTCCTCATGAGTGAACAGCTAAGAGTTACTTAGTACATACCGAATACCATTGCAGAAAGCAGCTTCAACACATCATTGGAACTCATCCACATCCAAGCTGTCCTCTCCTATTGTCACAGCCACCGACTAGATTGTAAGCTCACAAGAGCAGGGCCCTCTTCTCCTTTGCACCAGTTTGTTATTGTATGTGTTTCTATATTGTTATACTGACTGTAACAGCGCTGCGGAATCTGCCTTATAAATAAATGTAATCTAATATTCCTAATATTTTACCAATATATTAACCAATATAATTAGGGCTGCAACAACTAATCGATAAAATCGATAATTAAAATCGTCGTCAAATATTTTCATTATCGATTAGTCGAATCGATTATAAAAATAGTTTTTTTTCAGAGCAAATGCTCTGAAAAACTCCTCTCCTTCTATAATGCGACCTCAAACAGAGATCGGATTATAACACTAGAATCCAGATCCCCTCTCTGTCAGCCAGTGGGTGTCCGTGCGATGCGCACAGACAACCTCCGCCCCTCCCCTCCACTTCCACTGGGGCTTCTACGATCCAGCGCCAGCATCACATGACCTTCATCGTAGAACCCCCAGCGGAAGTGAAAAGGGAGTAACGGAGGTTGTCTGTGCACATCGTGCAGACCCCCACCGTCTGACAGAGAGGAGAATCCAGGTCTCCTGCAGCGCTGCAGAGGATCATCCTCTCTGTCAGCTGGTGGGTGCCTGTGAGATGTGCACAGACAACCTCTGCTACTCCCCTTCACTTCCGCTGGGGCTTCTATGAAGCCCCAGTGAAAGTGCCAGCCAGCAACGGAGGTTCACCCCCCACAAGGCACCAGTGAGTTGGGGAGAGAGGCAAAGTGGTGTATGCGAGGGGGCGGGGGGGGGATAATGAATTTTAGATTGGCATATCTGGGGAGGCAGAGTGGTGAATCAGGGAGTATAATGAATGTCAGGGTTGCAGGGGGTGTAGGGCATTTATGGGGGGCGGAGTGGCATATCTGGGGGTATAAGGTATATTAGGGGGCTCAGTTGCATATCACTGGCATATAAGGGGTATAAGGCATAACGGGGGGCAGGTTGGCAAATAAAAGAAAATATAAAGAAGGCTTTTTTCTCATAGTTTTTTTTAAATATGAAAAAATAGTTTACATATGAATTAATATTTACTAATAACTTTTTAAAGTATTAAAACCTAGTTTGAGAAACACTGTGTTTGGGTTCTTGTAGCTTTTATTATGTCAGTAAAATAAGAAGGTGAATAGAGAAATGCCATTGTGATAAAGTGAAAGTGTTAATGACACGTTAATGTAAATTTTAGGTTTTTTTCTTCATTACTTTAAATAAAAGAAAAATTATCATTTTTTAATCTGATTAATCGAAAAAATATCGGCCAACTAATCGATTATGAAAATAATCTTTAGTTGCAGCCCTAAATATAATGTAATATATTCCTAATTTAATATAACATATTGCTAATATATTCACCAATATATTATACAATATAATAGAATCCTAATAGATTTACTAATATTTTAACTAATAGTGTCATATTTACAATTATATTAACCAAAATAATGTTATAGATTTCATATATAATATATTCCTAATAGATTTCCATTATTCACAGATCTGATCAGAACAATCGATTATGTCCTCACATCACCGAGAGGCTAGCACGTCATCTGTCTGGAGTCATCAGCTGGGGAAGCACTGGCAACCAGTCAGAGAACCTTCTCCGGAAAGTACCAACACCGTACAGGCGCAAACTCCTATACAGGTAACATAGTAACATAGTTCATAAGGTTGAAAAAAGACCAAAGTCCATCAAGTTCAACCTATATACATATTGTGTCCCTACTGTGTTGATCCAGAAGAAGGCAAAAAACCCTTATGAAGCAGATGCCAATTGCCCCATACCAGGGGGAAAATTCCTTCCCGACTCCAAATATGGCAATCAGAATAAATCCCTGGATCAACGTTCTGTCCCTATTACCGTATTTGCTCGATTATAAGACGACCCTGATTATAAGACGACCCCCCAAAATCTGAATATTAACTTAGGAAAAAAAGAAAAAGCCTGAATATAAGACGACCCTAAAGGAAAAAAGTTTTACCAGTAAATGTTAATTCATGTAAACTATTTTTTTTAATAAAAGCTATGATTGAGAAAAATATTTTTTTTGTTTTTATTTCTTGTATTTTCCAACCTGTCCCCCAGTTACGCACATCTGCCCCCAGGCTTGCCACTCCAATATGGCACTGTGGCCCATGATATGCCTTTTAACCCTCTATATGCCACTGTGCCCCATGGTATGCCTTTTGACCCCCTATGTGCCACTCTGCCTCCAGAAATGCCTTATACCCCTATATGCCACTCTGCCTCCAGAAATGCCTTATACCCCTATATCCCATTCTGGCATTTAGGGGGTTAAAATGCATATTATGGGGCAGAGTGGCATATAGGGAGGTATAAGGCATTTCAGGAGGCAGAGTGGCATTAAGGGAGTTAAAAGGCATTGTATAGAGCACTCTGCCTCCAGAAATGCCTTATACCCCTATATGCCACTCTGGCATTTAGGGGGTTAAAATGCATATTATGGGGCAGAGTGGCATATAGGTGTATAAGGCATTTCAGGAGGCAGAGTGCTCTATTAAATGCCCCCTTAACGCCACTCCAGAAATGCCCTATGCCCCCATTTAACACACACACACACACACACACACACACACACCCTATACCCCCATTTAACTAACACACACACACACACTCTCCCCTCCCCTCCCCTCTCAGCCCTCTCTTACCGGTGCTTCCAGCCGGGGCAGCGGGTTGACGTCGCCTTCTGCTGCAGCCGGAAGGAGGTGGAGTTGGCAGCGGGGGTTTGTCTGCGTCCGTCGCGTATACTTTCCCCGGCTGTCAGAGATCAGAGTTCCCCGCACCGGTGCGGGGAACTCTGATCTCTGACAGTCGGGGAAGGTTTGCGCGACGGACGCAGACAACCCCCGCTGCTAGCCACACCTCCTTCCGGCTGCAGCGGACGTTGTCTACGCGGATCGCGTAGACGTCAACCCGCTGCCCCGGCAATACAGCAGGAAGCACCGGTAAGTGTGTGTATGATGGGGGGGGGGGTGAGACAGGAGGATCCAGGTCCCCTGCAGCGGTGCGGGGGATCTGGATCTTAGTCTCCTAATCAGACTCTATTTGAGGTCTGATTAGAAGACGACCCCGATTAGAAGACGAGGGGTATTTTTCAGAGCATTTGCTCTGAAAAAAACCTCGTCTTATAATCGAGCAAATACGGTAATCTAATATCCATAACTTGTAATATTATTGCTTTCAAGAAACACGTCCAGGCTCCTTTGGAACTCTTTTATTGAGTTTACCATTGCCACTTCCTCTAGCAGAGAGTTCCATAATCTCACCGCTCTTACTGTAAAGAACGCCCGTCTGTGCTGGTGCAGAAACCTTCTTTCCTCCAGCCGTAGCGGATGTCCCCTTGTTATAGATACAGTCCTGGGTATAAATAGGTCCTGGGAGTGATCTCTGTACTGTCCCCTTATATATTTATACATAGTAATTAAGTCCCCCCTAAGCCGTCTTTTTTCCAAACTAAATAACCCTAATTCTGATAATCTTTCTGGGTACTGTAGTCCTCCCATTCCCCTTATTACTCTGGTTGCCCGTGTTTGAACCCTCTCCAGCTCCACTATATCTTTCTTGTACACTGGTGCCCAGTATTGTACACAGTATTCCATGTGTGATCTGACTAGTGACTTGTACAGTGGTAGAATTATTTCCTTGTCGTGGGCATCTATGCCCCTTTTGATGCACCCCATGATTTTATTTGCCTTAGCAGCAGCTGCCTGACAATGGTCGCTACAGGTAAATTTACTGTTAACTAAAACTCCTAAGTCCTTTTCCATGTCAGTCGTCCCCAGTGTTTTCCCATTTAATACATATTATATATATTCCCAGCCTGGATTTTTCTTCCCCATGTGCATAACCTTACATTTATCTGTATTGAACCTAATCTGCCACATCCCAGCCCAAGCCTCCAACCTATGCAGATCCATTTGTAATCGTGCACTGTAATCGAGGCTTCTGACCAATCGGGATCCTCTGCTGCTTTTATACGTAAATTTACGTGTGTTTATGATGTTTCTGGGTACTGTGGTCCTCCCATTCCCCTTATTACTCTGGTTGCCCGTCTTTGAACCCTCTCCAGCTCCACTATATCTTTCTTGTACACTGGTGCCCAGTACTGTACACAGTATTCCATGTGTGGTCTGACTAGTGACTTGTACCATACATAACCTACATAACCCAAACATCTCTCCCCTTCTCTATCCATACATAACCTACATAACCCAAACATCCCTCCCCTTCTCTATCCATACATAACCTACATAACCCAAACATCTCTCCCCTTCTCTATCCATACATAACCTACATAACCCAAACATCTCTCCCCTTCTCTATCCATACATAACCTACATAACCCAAACATCTCTCCCCTTCTCTATCCATACATAACCTACATAACCCAAACATCCCTCCCCTTCTCTATCCATACATAACCTACATAACCCAAACATCTCTCTCCTTCTCTATCCATACATAACCTACATAAATAACCCAAACATCTCTCCCCTTCTCTATCCATATATAACCTACATAAATAACCCAAACATCTCTCCCCTTCTCTATCCATACATAACCCAAACATCTCTCCCCTTCTCTATCCATACATAAACTACATAAATAACCCAAACATCTCTCCCCTTCTCTATCCATACATCAACTACATAAATAACCCAAACATCTCTCCCCTTCTCTATCCATACATAACCTACATAAATACCCCAAACATCTCTCCCCTTCTCTATCCATACATAACCTACATAACCCAAACATCTCTCCCCTTCTCTATCCATACATAACCTACATAACCCAAACATCTCTCCCCTTCTCTATCCATACATAACCTACATAACCCAAACATCTCTCCCCTTCTCTATCCATACATAACCTACATAACCCAAACATCTCTCCCCTTCTCTATCCATACATAACCTACATAACCCAAACATCTCTCCCCTTCTCCATCCCTACATAACTCAAACATCTCTCCCCTTCTCTATCCATACATAACCTACATAAATAACCCAAACATCTCTCCTCTTCTCTATCCATACATAACCTACATAGCCCAAACATCTCTCCCCTTCTCTATCCATACATAACCTACATAACCCAAACATCTCTCCCCTTCTATATCCATACATAACCTACATAACCCACACATCTCTCCCATTCTCTAGCCATACATAACCTACATAACCCAAACATCTCTTCCCTTCTCTATCCATACATAACCTACATAACCCAAACATCTCTCCCCTTCTCTATCCATACATAACCTACATAACCCAAACATCTCTCCCCTTCTCTATCCATACATAACCTACATAACCCAAACATCTCTCCCCTTCTCTATCCATACATAACCTACATAACCCAAACATCTCTCCCCTTCTCTATCCATACATAACCTACATAACCCAAACATCTCTCCCCTTCTCTATCCATACATAACCTACATAACCCAAACATCCCTCCCCTTCTCTATCCATACATAACCTACATAACCCAAACACCTCTCCCCTTCTCTATCCATACATAACCTACATAACCCAAACATCTCTCTCCTTCTCTATCCATACATAACCTACATAAATAACCCAAACATCTCTCCCCTTCTCTATCCATACATAACCTACATAAATAACCCAAACATCTCTCCCCTTCTCTATCCATACATAACCTACATAGCCCAAACATCTCTCCCCTTCTGTATCCATACATAACCTACATAACCCAAACATCTCTCCCCTTCTCTATCCATACATAACCTACATAACCCAAACATCTCTCCCCTTCTATATCCATACATAACCTACATAACCCACACATCTCTCCCATTCTCTAGCCATACATAACCTACATAACCCAAACATCTCTTCCCTTCTCTATCCATACATAACCTACATAACCCAAACATCTCTCCCCTTCTCTATCCATACATAACCTACATAACCCAAACATCTCTCCCCATCTCTATCCATACATAACCTACATAACCCAAACATCTCTCCCCTTCTCTATCCATACATAACCTACATAACCCAAACATCTCTCCCCTTCTCTATCCATACATAACCTACATAACCCAAACATCTCTCCCCTTCTCTATCCATACATAACCTACATAACCCAAACATCTCTCCCCTTCTCTATCCATACATAACCTACATAACCCAAACATCTCTCCCCTTCTCTATCCATACATAACCTACATAACCCAAACATCTCTCCCCTTCTCTATCCATACATAACCTACATAACCCAAACATCTCTCCCCTTCTCTATCCATACATAACCTACATAACCCAAACATCTCTCCCCTTCTCTATCCATACATAACCTACATAATTAACCCAAACATCTCTCCCCTTACCCCCCCTTATGACTCTATCATTCCCCTTAACCACCGGACTGCCGCCCGCGTCTCACCCACACGCTCCGTGGTCAGCACTGCTTCTGACTTGATAAAGGAGGTCGATTCTCCGGAACGGTCGTCCATTAAAAGGCGATTACTCTTCCGCAGAAGTTGCTATTTTCTTTTTGCGCGGCCGGAGTAACGCGGCTCTCAGGCTACAAGCAGGAGGTTAGTGGCTACGAGATTTAATCATAATACCGACACTCGGGTTCACCAACTCGGCCCGCAGCAACCAAAGGGTTAAAAGTACAGTTTGGGTTTGATTGGGAAAGGTTAGTAAAGAGATTCTCTTACCGGTGCTGCGATCGCCGAGGTGGACTTGTGGTTGATGGCGGCCAACGTTACCGCGGCGATGAAGGAAAACATGGAGCTCGACCCCGAATTCACCAAATCCTACGAGAAAAGAAGAAGAAGACGCGTGAGATTCTGGCGCAGCGCATGTCCGCTTCATATACATTTATATACATTATACCCCATTCTATACATTACACTCCGCCCCATCACCGCTCCCGTAACGTACTTTTATATACATCACACCCCATTCTATACATTACACTCCGCCGCATCACCGCTCCCGTAACGTACTTTTATATACATTATACCCCATTCTATACATTACACTCCGCCCCATCACCGCTCCCGTAACGTTCTTTTATATACATTATACCCCATTCTATACATTACACTCCGCCCCATCACCGCTCCCGTAACTTACTTTTATATACATTATACCCCATTCTATACATCACACTCCGCCCCATCACCGCTCCTGTAACTTACTTTTATATACATTATACCCCATTCTATACATCACACTCCGCCCCATCACCGCTCCCGTAACGTACTTTTATATACATCACACCCCATTCTATACATTACACTCCGCCCCATCACCGCTCCCGTAACGTACTTTTATATACATTATACCCCATTCTATACATCACACTCCGCCCCATCACCAGTCCCGTAACTTATTTTTATATACATTATACCCCATTCTATACATCACACTCCGCCCCATCACCGCTCCCGTAACTTACTTTTATATACATTATACCCCATTCTATACATCACACTCCGCCCCATCACTGCTCCCATAACGTACTTTTATATACATTATACCCCATTCTATACATTACACTCCTCCCCATCACCGCTCCGGTAACGTACTTTTATATACATTATACCCCATTCTATACATTAAACTCCGCCCCATCACTGCTCCTGTAACGTACTTTTATATACATCACACCCCATTCTATACATTGTGTAATCAGAACTGCCGAGGGCCGTGCTGTGCGTAGTAGCACAAGAGCTGACAGTCTGCCGGAGACGCCCCCCCAGCTGACCTCCATTTGTATTGGAATGAATTTTGTTGCTACGCATGAAACCCCATTCACAGCGTGACCCAAAGGCCGGCGCGATAATCTGCAGCCAGAGACGCTGAAAAAGCTCCTTCCAGGTCTCTGGTTTTCTGCCGTTTATCCGGTAACCGCAGGATTAATCCGCAGCGCTGTACGCGGAGCCGCCTCGTCATAACGGCTTTACAGAGAAACTGCATCTCTGCTGCTGCAGCAATATTTATATTCCTGTAGTCACAGATGCAGGGCACAGCTTCCTATCCCAGCAGGGGGCATTTCTATAAATGGGGGTATTGGAGGGGAAACCGCTGGCGATACTAGTAGATCGGACCCTAAACTCGGCCCTCACTGCTAGAAAAACCCCAAAACAAGGAAATTAGATGCAAAAATATTATAATGAAGGGAGGGAAGAAGCTCTCGATAGGAAACGACCTGCAGCCCCCGGCGACCCGATAAATATCCAAATGATTAAAGGGTGGGGAATGGGGCAGATTTCTAAACGGTGCGATCAGAAACACAACGCTGAGTAATAGAAGGCGACTACCCCGGGCGCCGGATTTACTGCTGTGTTCTGGAGTCTTCCTCCTACTGGAGTAGCGGTGGCGTCTCGCAGAACCGTTAGGATCTTGGGGCACTTTGGAAAGGGAGAGTCTGTCCGAGCTTCCTTCTTCTCCAAAGGTATGGCCTCTGATTTGGTCCCTGCGAGGCTTTGGGTGTCTGGAGCGGAAATCTTTTCTCCACTGGGTTTCTTTGGGGCATTCGTTGCTAATCACCTGTAGTTCTTTCTAACTGGGATTCAAGGTCTTCCCCTGAAAGGGAATTAAGTGGCCCGTTCAATCATAGAGCTCTTCTGGCAGCAACAGAAAGCAGAAGCCCTGGCAGACATACTTATGGCTTTGATAGAAGCGTCACAGAAAGTCTGCGGCGAGTTTGACAGCAGCGCTACTCTTGAGAATCTCTTTGTTAGAAGCCTCAGCAATGATGTTCTCGTCAATCTGTGACAGCCGAGACCTGACGGCTCTACCCCCTGAAGCAGAGGAGACCCCCGGAGGCTTCTTGATAACTGCTTCTGCCTTCTCCTCCATCCGGTCAGATAAACGAGAACCGTCTCCTAGCTGCAAGGTGGTCTCGCTTGGAATTTTCATGACTTCCAAATCCACTTTAGGTGCATCACCAATCTGATTCCTCAAAGGGAAGCAAACGCCTGGAATGTGTGGACAGGTTTATACGCCTTTCGGGTCGAACTCACTCCTGCACGATATCAGAACGCACCCGATGCACAAAAAAACAGGCCTGAAAAATAAGGGGTTGGACATCTTCTGAAATATACACGGCACAGGAAAAAGCAAAGAGCGCTTTCCTCTCTGAAGACGCATCTCCCAGCTCCATTAATTCCTTTTCCTTGCAGGATCCGCGTCGGCCTCAGACTGAGGACGGGCCGGCAAAGCTTCCTTCTGGCATCCTGTAAGGACTTGTGACATTCTGAGAATTGCGCACATTTGGGTTTCATAAAAGGTTTTTTAGGCGTCTCCTCCGGAAAAGAGGTTCAGGAATATCAGAAGCCGATATAATACAAGATGCACCCAGACTGCGAAAAACCAAAACAGGCAGAGAATACAACAGAATCCTCTCCGACCAACAAATGAATCCACCTTCAAAAAGCAACAGCAGAGAAACCAAGCGCCTAAAACGAGGAACCCAAACCAGACGTACGAGACGAGCAGAAACCGAATGCTCAGAACTCAGCCCCGTCTCCCCGCTGCTGATGACGGCTGCCATGAGAGACGGACGGACGACAGACGCTCCGGTTCACCTCCCATCCCATAACACCACCACCGCGAGCGACCGAGGAGAGAATTGCAGACCCCAAAAGGGTCCCAGATAACCCGCTGGGTCAGCAGAGCAGAAGCCCAGACAGGGAACCAGGCTCAACCGAGAACCCTGAAAATCACCGGACGATTAGTCCTAGAGCGTTCTATCTAAGGTACAGAGGAGCCGATCTACTAGAGTCACCAGAGACTGCAGGGAAAAGATACATCTGAATAATAATAATAAATAATATAACAAACTGCTTATTATACAGAATAATAATAATAATATAACCAACGGCTTATTATACAGAATAACAATAATAAAAATAATATAACCAACCACTTATTATCCAGAATAATAATAAATAATATAACCAACCGCTTATTATATGGACCTAATAATAATAATATAACCAACCGCTTATTATACAGAATAATAATAATAATATAACCAACCGCTTATACAGAATAATAATATAACAAACCGCTTATTACAGAATAATAATAATAATATAACAAACCGCTTATTATACATAATAATAATGACAACAACAACAATAATAATATAACAAACCGCTTATTATACAGAATAATAATAATAATAATAATAATATAGCTGTGACGGAACCCTCCATCACTGGGACCACTGGAGAAGCCTGACTGCCAGCCTCCTCCCTATTGACTATGGGCTTGTAAAGACTTTTGTGGCTACCCCCAGCAGTATCATCTCATCACTGGCTGAGGGGTTATCTCCAGCAGACAGCCAGGATCTGCCACCAGGGAGTGACCGCCATTGTTTCAGGTTAATGTTATATAATCAGTCTCCCCCCTATTTTATTGTTAATCCTGTTACTGCCCCTGTTGTCTCTGGGAGGCAGATTAAGGGGGCGGTTTGTGTCCCAATATCTTGTTTTATGTTAATGTGTGTTTTGCTGGGTATATCCAGCTCTGTGTGTCCAAAATAAATCAGTCTTCGTTTGGTTTTACCCTACACTGAGTCTGGGCTAGTGACTGGGGAACCGGGGAAAGTGTGTGTCCCGGGCTAAGGGAGCACAAGTCAGCGGAGGTAGTCGGTCGGACTAGCCAGCTCCGTGACATTGGTGGCAGCGGTGGGATTGCTTCTTAGTCTGAGGTACACTTTCTTTCTACCGGGATTGACCGACAGGACGGCAGACTTCGGTCGCCTTGACGAGGACATGGATGTGGTATCAGAATTCCAGGGGCTGCTGCGGGTCATCCTCTCCTGCTACACCACTACTCTGCCTACAGAACAATACCAGAATCTGAGGCAACTGGTTCGACGGTCACTATGGCAGAGGGCTGTTATACGACGGGGTCAGTGTCTTCCAAGCTCCGAACAAAAGATTAGAGACCAGTGGGAACTACGGATGTCATTCCTGGGACAGCAACCCCAGGAGCAAAGGGTATCCGAATTGGACATGCTGGTCCAACAGGAGGTGGAGCTGGAAGATCACTATAGGGCTCTGCAGTGGTATACAGAGCAAGCATATTGGGGAACTGCGAAAGAATGTTCTCCAGAGGGCGATGACTTCGGTGGCCTGGGATAATTATGGGATAGTCTAAAGGAGGATCCGGACTTCGGCAGTACAGCGGAGTGGCGGATTGAGGACATCCGGGATTTCAGGGAGTGGGACCTCCCAGATGCACTAGGACTTAAAGGTGATTTAGACGTTTTAATTACACAGGAGTGGGAACTGGAAAAGGTATATAAAAAACTGTTCGACCGCGTTCAACAGAATGCCCCAGTGTCCAAGGATTTTGTGGATGTTATCGAGTGGTCATCTGAGGATGTTGACCCAGGTGGGGTGGATGGGACTGCGGTCTCCACCCCTGAGTAACAGGGATACTGGGCAGCTAATCCAGATCCGATACCAGAGCTATGTGACTTTACACCACAACCAGATCCAGAGATTGTGGATCTAATTGATTTTACATCTGAGGAAGTTGGTCCGGGAGGGCTTGCAATTGGCTTTCCTTCCCAGGGAAAGGAAGAAAGTTTTCTGGGTGTAGTGGATGGGACTGCGGTCTCCTCTAGCACCCACCCAGCTGAAGAGCTAGCAACAGGGCAGAGTGCTGCTGGCTTCTGCCCTACACCTGTAATGGCTACAGGGATCCAGGGAGATGCGGCTGCCGGCCCATCTCCCCAGCGGCAGCTCACATGTCCGGGAGCGGAGGAACCGGTCCTCCCTCCCCAGCGGCAGGCCGACCCAGAAGATTCCCTAACCCCAGCTGAAGCACTGGCAACCGGACAGAGCATCGCTGGCCTCTGCCCAGCACCTACCAAAGCTGCAGGAATTCAGGGAGATACAGCGGCCCCCCCCCCCAGCAGAAGCAGGGAGGTGGAACAGCCGGTCCATCTCCCCAGCGGCAGAACCTAATTCCGGGACCGGATCAACCTGACCTCCCGCCTCAACGGCAGAAGGAGCACCAGGGAGGGGATGCAGGAGGCATCCCTCCCCAGCGGTACCCAGGAGATGGCCCATCTCCCCAGCAGCAGCAGGAGCACCAATTTTGGGAGGGCATTGATAGGGCAAGTAAACCGACTGACTACGGAGTCAACCCGTTTGGGGTCTCATCCTGTGTCAGTCCAATTCGAAGGGGGGAGAATTGTGACGGAACCCTCCATCACTGGCACGTGAAGCCGGCACATTATTCCTCGTTCTAGAGGACGTGAAGCCGGCACATTATTCCTCGTTCTATAGGACGTGAAGCCGGCACATTATTCCCCGCTCTAGAGGACGTGAAGCCGGCACATTATTCCCCGCTCTAGAGGACGTGAAGCCGGCACATTATTCCCCGCTCTAGAGGACGTGAAGCCAACACATTATTCTCCGCTCTAGAGGACGTGAAGCCAACGCATTATTCTCCGCTCTAGAGGACGTGAAGCCAACGCATTATCCTCCGCTCTAGAGGACGTGAAGCCAACGCATTATTCCCCGCTCTAGAGGACGTGAACCCAGCGCATTATTCCCCGCTCTAGAGGACGTGAAGCCGGCACATTATTCCTCGTTCTAGAGGACGTGAAGCCAGCACATTATTCCCCGCTCTAGAGGACGTGAAGCCAACACATTATTCCTCGTTCTAGAGGACGTGAAGCCGGCACATTATTCCCCGCTCTAGAGGACGTGAAGCCGGCACATTATTCCCTGCTGTAGAGGACGTGAAGCCGGCACATTATTCCCCGCTCTAGAGGACGTAAAGCCAATGTTCCTTTCACTGAAAAGAGCGACACAAAACGCGCGGCATCAGAGCGGCACTAATATAATTCCCAAGAGATGCAGCAAGCAGATAAAATGCGACTCTGGAGTTGTAAGCCGCGTGTAAAGCCGCTAGCGGGACGGGGACGGCTCTAGATTTCTGGGGTTCTCTGGAGCCCCGTCTTTAGTAATAATAAATGCTACATCCTCAGAGGCAGTTAAAAGGAACGCGTCTCTTCTGCTGAGGGGCCGGAGTGAAGCAGGAAGCCGTCGGCGGACAGACTGAAGCTGAGTCATTGTACAGGTAAGCCTCGGGAGGCCCCCGTGGGACGGATAACCCCTTTCCTCTCTACTCATGAGGCTGCAGGATAATGTTTTGCGCACGCCAGGTTCACACGCAGTCGGCAAAGTGAGTGACGAGCCCCTGAATCAGCCAACGAGTCCCTCCCCGGGGCATTTTCTGCCGGCGTCTGGAAGAAATGCTGGATTACAGAGACGCGTGGAACACTTTCAGGAGACATTAGCGATTCCATTAACCCCGACACGCACTCCCCCCGGCAGCAGGTTACAGAATAACTCCCCCCGGCTGACGTGCGGCACCTCGGTGTGAAGGCGAAGGCCGAACATCACGAGCAGAACTGCAATCACCACCAACGCACTGCAGCTTACCGACTCAAAGAAGTAGAGCCGCTCGTAGGGGAAGCGCTCCATGATGCTCTCGATACGGATGAAAAAGAGAAGAGCCGGGAGCTGCAGGGAGGAGAAAGCGGAGATCAGACCGGCAGGCCGTTCTTCAAGGGGTTAAAATAAGGAACTTCTGCGGCCAAACTAAGAGACAGAAGTGATGCTTTTATCAGCCGCTGCAGCTTTCTGAGGATCGCAGAGCCCCGGAGGATCATTAAACCCAACTAAACCTCAGGCAGGGGATTTTTTACCTAAACTGTAAGTCCTGGGCTTGAAGGGGGGCGGCTTTGGGGTGTACCTGCCGACTTTCCTCCCAAAGCGTCTTGAGTACTTACTGCGTATCGCCCCGTATGGCGGCCAAACGGAGACGGCCCTGCATGATATACGCCGCGGCCTTCTGTGTATCCATCCCTCCAGACGACACTAATGTGCCGAGTGACGCCTCCAAGCTGCCGGCAGTCATTCTAGAAATACGCCGTATTGTATATCACCGACACTGAAAGCAGCGCATCAAAATATTCCGGATTAACGAGGAAATCCGAGAAGCCATTAAATATCACATTAAACGACATTTCCAAAACAGCGCGACTAATCTGCTAATGGAAAGGTTCTAGGCAGCTGCCCCGACTCCTTGCACTGCCTGCCGTAAACAATACAATGGCCCGGTCTTAATAACCCCCCGGACACACAGACAAATGAAAGTCAACTGAGGAACAGACTTCATTGGATAAGCAGATCTGTAACATTGCCCCGCATTACATCATCACCCCCCAAGCCATCGCCCCGCATCACATCATCACCCCCCATCACATCATCACCCCCCCAAGCCATCACCCCGCATCACATCATCACCCCCCCAGGCCATCGCCCCGCATCACATCACCCCCCCAAGCCATCGCCCTGCATCACATCACCCCAAACTGCCCGCCGGGTTTATGGTTTCTCCATATACCAAGCATTGTATTTGGCTGCAGTCCAGAAGGAGTGGAGGTCCCCACCTATTCTCCAGAAGGTGGGGACTTGAGCGTCCCTGAATTGGATCGGAAGGCTTTTGAAGACGAGGAAGACTTTGGTAGCTCCGAGAGCTACAGATTCTGGGACGTGTATGCAGACTGCGAGAAAATGCTGCCGCTTTCTCAGGATCTGACCCTGGCAGGCGACTTGGAAGTAATGGGCTACAGGTAATGGTACCTGGAGATGGGCTACTTGCATCTGCTGGAAGGCGGCCTCTACATGGCACCGGAGCCGGCAGATCCCTTACCCTCTGACTTCTGCCCGATACCTGCAATGGCTGCAGAGATCCAGGTAGATCCAGCAGCTGGAGCACCACAGAGGGGATGCAGGTGGCGTCACTCTCCTGCGGCAAAGCTAATGCCTGGGAGACAGCGCAGCGGGTGCCTGGGAGACGGCGCAGCTGGCACATCTCCCCAGCGGCAGCAGGAGGATGAGACAACCCATCCATCTCCTCAGATTCCAGGAGCGGCGGAACCCGTCCTCCCTCCCCAGTGAACTCCAGGGACAAGACGCGGTTGGCACTTCTCCCCAGCCGGCTTTCACCATCTTGGCGAGCATTATTGAGGAAAGGACTTAAGATAACTGTGTGTCTGATACCTGGACAGTATTAATGAAGCATACATTGTTGTTTTTTTTTTGGGGGGGGGGCGCTACGATGATCAGTTACGGCAGCGCATCGTGTGTCCTTCCATTAGGGGGATTATAAGGCCAGTGCCCGGTAGCAGCTTGGTCTACGGTGCTGGATGGTTACAAAGGATCACAAGTCGCCGGCTGACACCAAGGAATAGAAAGGAAGCATCCATTGTAAAATAATTCAAAATTCATTCCGTAAAATCAAAACAAGGGGTACGCGAGGCAAAGTGTGAGTGTTTGTATTTTTAATACAACACTTTACTTCGTGGCTCCATGCGAGGTAAGATGGGATGTGGGGATGACTGTACGGCACTAGATTGTCCATGTGCTGGTGTATGGTTAGCATGTGCTGGTGTATGGTTAGCGTGTGTATGGTGTTAGCGTGTATGAATGTGTGCTAACGACATACACTAACACACACTTACGCTCACACAGCTCCCCTCACTCACATCTTCACTTCAGCTCTAATGCTCTGTGAGAGCTGCTGTACTTATTCCACCCTGCCGTCATGTACGGCACCCAAAACAAAAAGCACACACACTTTGCCTACCGGTACATGCCTCGGCCGGTTCACAGGGAGCCCCGGAACATGACGCTGTATCGTGGCGCTCACAGGCTATTCTGAGAGTCCTCAGTCGTTCTTGGAACATACTCCGGACAAGTGAAGGAACTGCTCTCAAAGATGGGGGTCTGACCGGCGTTATTTCTATATTTCCTTCAATATTCAAACAGCCACTGAAATAATAAAATAAAAATATCTGACAGATGCCGTACAAACTATGTCTCCCCCGTAATTATACCCGTCCCCCTGCCACAAACCCAGACGCAGATCGCCCCTTTAGTGCCCTCAGGGCCGCTGGTTACGAGGGAGATCTCTGGCCTCGTTACACTCCGGAGGCCGTACATTTAAGTCACGGAGCGCCCGGATGCGATATCATATCCCGCGCTCTATATATCCGGAGAAGATTGAGCTCAGTACCTCTGACAGCAGAAACCTCTACATATGGTGCAAACGACAGAGCAGATAAGGGGCTTTTCTAACACCGTGGATCCAATCCTATAGAAACCGCAAGGAAGGAGAAAAGGTAACACCGGGAAGCCGCACAACGCAACCACTACAACCGCTGAAGAGTTTCACCTGATCCTCGGCTTCATCTCCTTTCATTTCTACCCCATCTTCAGCGACCAGACCAAGTTCCTCGAGAAAGGAGAGACGGAGGCGCAGAAATCAGCCGCTCAGGGGGCCGGGACACTGCTTATAATATAACAAGAATAAAAGCTTTTACATAGAACTCCCCTGAAGACACGCTGAGAAGATCCGCTGCCGGTTATAAAGAAATAAATGCCGCCACTTACTCTTTGGAGATACTTTAGCTCGATGCTCCCTCCGTGGTTTCGTTATTGGAGACCCCATCCAGGAAGCTGCAGGAAGGGCCGGGGGGCTTCTGCCGGATATTACATTGGGAAACACACATTACAGGGCACACAACGTCTGGACGATTCCTGTAACCAGAGAGACGGCCGCTAGAAGCCATGCATTGAATGATCCATCCTGATCACAGCCATTGGATGCACGCGGGAGCCGAGAGCTTCCTTTACATTTCTGTGGTGCCCCCATATACCCCTCATCTCCCGACACGTGATCTACTTACAGCCTAGGGGTGCCAGTGAAAGCGGAGAAGCTGCAGCTTCCCCCTAAGGTTCCCAGACACTGGATTGCCCGTGGAAATGTATCCCTTGGCTCTGCAATCCCTGCATGTTAAGGTTTGTTTTATACCCAGACATGTTACACGAGACACCATTTCTTTCTTTATCTCTTGTAGATGAAGAATTTGATCCAGACTCGGATGAAACAGGAACAGCACTGATCCTTTACTGATCCTTCACTGCAATCATCTGGATGCGGAAGATCCTGAAATCCCCGTCTCCCCGAGTAACGCCGTTCTCTTCTGTCTACCATAAGATGAAGTCGCTGAGTTCGCACTAAACAGAGCGAGTATGAGCCCCCCCAGCACTCTTTAAAAGATAACGCGTGTTAAACATACACACGGCAGGAGGAACACGTATGGGGCTCGAGGATTATTTACGGGTAAGTTTAACCATTTCCTATTGATTTATTATGGGAAAGCCCTGTTAAATATGCACGAGGAAGTCCTAGATCATCCATATTTAACTAATCAGCGTGCGGGGCCTGCACTGCGTCAGTTACCGTAAGGCCCGCTTTAAATACACTACGTGCGTCAGCCCCATACCATGCGTTACATCCATCTCACTCACTTAACTATGCATGATGAAGGGTTAGTGCTGGTTGGCTTCCCCTGGGTCGAGTCACTAAAGGGACAGGCGATGAGAGGAGCCGCTCAGTCCTCCCCGCTGGAGAAACGCGCTGGTGACGGCCGTTCATAATACATATTCCAAGAAAACTTTTATCTAAAATACCAAATCCGTACCCAGCCGATCCCGTCGCCGTCTCCTGTGTGATGAACGTTTTTTTATATCGTCAGTAAATTCACGGATTAAGAAATAATACAGACACCTGAGTGCCGCTGGGCTGTGAAAGGGTTAAAATGAAATGTCACACAGATGCTGGTGTCAGCCACGTAAGCACAACTTTTATTACATATTCACAGAATGTGAAGCCGACATAGACAACGTCCCCACTTCTATAGCCCCCCCCTTCTATAAAGCTCGGAAAAAAAAGACAAAACAGCGTTTAAAGAATCAGCGGAATGAATCCAAGAAACCCAAGAACTGTCCAAAGATCCAAAGAGACGAGAAGAGCCCGAGCACCGCGAGAAGAGACCGAGCACCGCGTGAAGAGCCCGAGCACCGCGAGAAGAGGCCGAGCACCGCGAGAAGAGGCCGAGCACCGCGAGAAGAGGTCGAGCACTGACGAGCTCACTAACAGCCACCGACGGCTTTCATCGGCACGGAATAACCCGCCCGCCGCATGACATATACAATAACATTATCACATCGACAAATGCCTTTAAACAATAAGTGACATTATGACATCATACAGCAGATTCAAAGGGTTCCTTTGGATACGAGGAGGGGGAGGGGAGGCGCTGGCGGGGATTATTATGTGCGGGGGACACGACCTGTGCTTTTCCTGCATATCATGTAAAATGTAAATCCAGAAACGACGAGCTTTCTGCCTCGGAAGAGACGACGGAAGGAAAGGTTTGGAAAATGTTTGTTGAGAGCCTTCCGGGGCAAGTAAAGGAAACAAGTCTCTCACGTCTTCTCTGCCGGGGAGCGGATCGTCCGGAACGGCTTTTGCTGGTGAAAAGAGTCTCTGCCGACCGGCACTCACCGTGCGCGAGAGTCTGCGGTGGGAACGCTCTGCGGGGGCTCAGGCGTTGAGGCGACGGATCTCGGGGCGACAGTCCGCGTCCCGTGATTGCCTGCGGGCACGCATGTACTCGTCGCTCTGCCGCGTGTTCCGGGATCGTCTCCGCAGCGAGAAGGCGGCATGCGCCGTGTAGGCGACGGTGGCCAAGAATCCAAAGATCTGCAGGAAAGAAGAACGAAACCCGTTTACTAAATGCAGCAACAAGTCACAACTTCATATCCGGCTGGCTTAATGGGAGTTGGAGTCCGACGGACTGTGCGGAGCAACCGCAAATGTACTATTTATTCAGCCAACAGGGCTGTAGCTGGCCGGGATAATTAATAAAGACCCGTTAATGCATGATAATGCATGAGAAATGTCACCCTGTAACAAGTATTGTTTAATATTCCCCAAAGAAACTCAATTTGCTTTTAAAAATATAATACTTTGCTGTTAATTACAGACCTCGTTTTTCATTTGCAATAACATTTAAAATATACATGCGACCCGCCCCCCCCCCAACCCAACAAAATCCATGAAGAAAAGATCTGTCACCCTCCCGCATGGATTGGCCGGGGGAGAGCGGACGGGCGATTGGTCGGGGGGAGCGGACCTGTTCTGCCCTCACGATGTGTTACTAGTACAAGGTTTGGCAGACAGCTAACAACTTCTCAATAAAAATCCAGGAAGCAAGGGTGCTGTTTGGACATCCTTTTTTATTTGTTTTTATTTTTGGATTTATATTTTGTAAAACTGCAAAATATACAGAATTAGGAACATTTATTAGAACACTGTGTTGGTTGAAATAATGGTCGAATTCTCCTCAGAAAGAGTTTCCTTTAATTAGATCATGCGCATAATCGAGACAAGGCACACAAAAGTCGAAGCGTTGTCTGATTACATGTTTGAATTACATGGTTTATATAACCCCTTATCTACTTCTAATAACATGCATTATTATGATTGGTTACTTTTCAAGCAAGTTACATCTCTTTAAGCTGCATAATTAAGAATGGCCTAGACTTGACCCTTTGCACATATATATAGAACAACTTAGAGTAGACGTGTTGGCGGGAACTCGTCCATATATCATAGACTAGACATTCCCTGCTTTCTTATGTCTTGTCAGGAATAATATTTACGATAACGCAAGCATTTTTCTAACACACTGTTTGAACACATTCTCAAACTACAATGCATACAAGTGACGGTCATACATGACTATTCCATCATCAACTGACAGACAACAAAGGCCTAGCTAGCCAGGCTCCTATCACCTCACCGACATGAAAATAACTTACACCACCATGAAACAGAACTTAAATCAGTGACAGTACCGGTATTTACTAACGCATTTACACCAAAGCCTTACAGACTGATATTTCATATAAGTCTCATAACTGTTCTGTCTTCTCCTCAGACTCGCTTACAGTGGAAGAACCTGCAGCCCTGCAGCATGTATTTAAAATGCATACAAAATTACAGGGTTCTTTTTTTGCTGCTCTAGCATTGCCGCAAAAAGGAGCCTTGCAGCATGCATTTTTCATAACCCAAAATTGGATTTCAAAAAAATGCATAAAAAGTTACAGGGTTCTTTTTTTTTGCTGCTGTAGCGGTGCTGAAAAAAAGGAGCCCTGCAGCATGCATTTTTGATAACCCAAAAACGGTCTAGGAAAAATGCATGAAAAATGACAGGGTTCTTTTTTTGCTGCTCTAGCCGTGGTGAAAAAAGGAGCCCTGCAGAATGCATTTTTCATAACCCAAAATTGGATTTTAGCGGAAAAATGCATACAAAATTACAGGGTTCTTTTTTTACTGCTGTAGTGGTGCTGAAAAAAGGAACCCTGCCGAATGCATTTTTCATAACCCAAAATTGGTTTTGGAAAAATGCATAAAAAATTACAGGGTTCTTATTTTGCTGCTCTAGCGGTGCCGAAAAAAGGAGCCTTGCAGCAAGCATTTTTCATAACCCAAAATTGGATTTTAGCGGTAAATTGCATAAAAAATTACAGGGTTCTTTTTTTGCTGCTCTAGCGGTGCTGAAAAAAGGAGCCCTGCAGCATGCATTTTTCATAACCCAAAATTGGATTTTAGCGGAAAAATGCATAGAAAATTACAGGGTTCTTTTTTTGCTGCTCTAGCGGTGCTGAAAAAAGGAGCCCTGCAACATGCATTTTTCATAACCCAAAATCGGTCTAGGAAAAATGCATAAAAAATTACAGGGCTCTTTTTTTGCTGCTCTAGCGGTGCTGAAAAAAGGAACCCTGCAGAATGCATTTTTCATAACCCAAAATTGGATTTTAGCGGAAAAATGAATGGAAAATTACAGGGTTCTTTTTTTGCTGCTCTAGCGGTGCTGAAAAAAGGAGCCCTGCAGCATGCATTTTTCATAACTCAAAATCGGTCTAGGAAAAATGCATAAAAAATGACAGGGTTCTTTTTTTGCTGCTCTAGCCGTGGTGAGAAAGGAGCCCTGCAGAATGCATTTTTCATAACCCAAAATTGGATTTTAGCGGAAAAATGCATACAAAATTACAGGGTTCTTTTTTTACTGCTGTAGTGGTGCTGAAAAAAGGAACCCTGCAGAATGCATTTTTCATAACCCAAAATTGGTTTTGGAAAAATGCATAAAAAAATTACAGGGTTCTTATTTTGCTGCTCTAGCAGTGCCGAAAAAAGGAGCCCTGCAGCATGCATTTTTCATAACCCTAAATTGGATTTTAGCGGTAAATTGCATAAAAAATTACAGGGTTCTTTTTATGCTGCTCTAGCGGTGCTGAAAAAAGGAGCCCTGTAACATGCATTTTTCATAACCCTAAATTGGTTTAGGAAAAATGCATAAAAAATTACAGGGTTCTTTTTTTGCTGCTCTAGCGGTGCTGAAAAAAGGAGCCCTGCAGCATGCATTTTTCATAACCCAAAATTGGATTTTAGCGGAAAAATGAATTGAAAATTACAGGGTTCTTTTTTTGCTGCTCTAGCGGTGCTGAAAAAAGCAACCCTGCAGCATGCATTTTTCATAACCCAAAATTGGTATAGGAAAAATGCATAAAAACATTACAGGGTTCTTTGTTTCCTGCGTTAAATAATGTATATTAAAACTGCATGTTTCGGGCCTAACACCAGCCGGGGTAACTGCAGCGTTAATATTTAATATTCATAATTCAGGTTTCCAGGCTCTGTACAGCGAGGCCAATACTAGCCAGGAAAACCCTGAAGCCAGTGGCGTCTCCAGCTTTCATATTTAGGGGGGCCAATTATAAAACGGTACATATACACTATATATATATATTAGGGCTGCAACAACTAATTGATAAAATCGATAATAATCGATAATGAAAATCGTTGCCAACGAATTTCATTATCGATTAGTTGAATCGATTTTTATCGATTATAAAATGAGGGTTTTTTCTGAGCAAACGTTCTGAAAAATACCCCTCCTTATATAATCCGTTTAGTCTGACTCACAGCAGCAGCTCCTACTTACCAGTCCCTCCCTGTAATCACTGTGACAACTGGCCCCGCCCCCTTCCTTCTCCCAGAAGGCCAGAACCACATGGCTGTGATACTCATCTAACTGTAAGTATAAAATTAATATTTGGGCTACTGAAAGGGGAGGTGGGGGTTAATTTAGGGGCAGTTATGGTTAATGGGGTGTTTAGGGCTAATTTAGGGGCAGTTATGGTTAATGGGGTGTTGAGGGGCAGCCATGGTTAATGGGGTGTTTAGGGTTAATTTAGGGGCAGCTATGGTAAATGGTGTGTTTAGGGTTAATTTAGGAGCAGCTGTGGTTAATGGGGTATTTGGGGTTAATTTGAGGCAGTTTTGGTTAATGGTATGTTTAGAGTTAATTTAGGGGCTCTTGTGGTTGATGGGGTCTTTAGGGTTAATTTAGGGGTTGATGGGGTGTTTAGAGTTAATTTAGGGGCAGTTAGGGTTAATTTAATGATGAGGACTGAGGGTTAATTTAATAAATTTATTAAAGTTAACTTAAGGTGCAGTTAGAGATAAAGGGGGGTAAACTAAGGGGAATCTAAATCCTGGGGGCAGTGAAGATTAACCCAGTATTTATTTATGAAAGTATGGTGTCAGTGTGCTGTGAACAGGTATGTGACTCTATGAGGGGACTATGAGATATCTGGGGGGTATATGGCATATCTGGGGAGGACGGAGTGACAAATCTGGGGGTATATGGCATATACAGTATATAAGGCATATGTGGGGAGGGCAGTGTGGCATGTCTGGGGAGGACAGAGTGGTGTATCAGGGTGTATAAGGCAGATCTGGGGCCACAGTGGCATATCTGGGGGTAGAGTGGAGTGGCATATCTGGGGGTAGAGTGGAGTGGCATATGTGGGGAGGGCAGCGTGGCATGTCTGGGAGGCAGTGTGGCATGTCTGGGGAGGATGAAGTGGGGGACATACTAAAACGAATGACAAAATGGAATGCCCATAGACTTTAATGGGGAGGAATGCCCATAGACTATAATGGAAGGGAAAATAATAATTGATTTTGAAATAAAAGCTTAAGAAATAGCCTTTAGACCATGGGTCCTCAAACCACGGCCCATTTACCCGGCCCGCCGGGTGTTTTTGCCTCAGGACATCCATGTGTTCCGAAAGATGCTTTCGAAACCCAAGGATGCCTCTGTGAAGTCCCTGCGGCACGCGTTTACTTTAAAAACGCGGGGACCGCTAGGAGCAGGCGCACGCAGCGACGTCACTGACGTCCCGTGCGTGCACCCATGGCAACCGAGCGCCGCAATATGCCGGCATATTGCGGCGCTCAGCAGTGAAACAGCCGGCACCAGCAAGCGGCTTTTAAACACTGATGCGGAGGAGAGAGAGGGGCGCCTAGCAACCGCTCGGCACCCCTCGTTCTCCCCCGCATCAAAAAAAAGAAGACAGCCTTTAAAAGCCGCTCGCTGGTGCCCGCTGCTTCACTGCTGGGCGCCGAAATATGACGTCATATTACGGCGCTCAGCAGTGAAGCAGCGGGCACCAGCGAGCGGTGCAGGAAGAAAGAAGCATAGTGCTCCCGTCGCTGGACTTCAAGGTGAGGGGGGAGAGGATATATAATGGGTAAGGGGGGAGAGGATATATAATGGGTAAGGGGGGGGGAGAGTATATATAGTGGGTAAGGGGGGAGAGGATATATAGTGGCTAGGGGGGAGAGGGTATATAGTGGGTGGGGGGATATATAGTGGGTAGGGGGGGAGGGTATATTTGTTGATTTAACTTTACTTTTTCTTCATTTTAAATATTGTATTTATTCCGGTTTTGTTTCTTCACTTCAAAATAAGATATATGCAGTGTGCATAGGTATTTGTTCATAGTTTTTTTTTTTTAACTATAGTCCGGCCCTCCAACGGTCTGGGGGACCGTGAACTGGCCCCCTGTTTAAAAAGTTTGAGGACCCCTGCTTTAGACCTTTGGCACACATACTCCCTTAGGACACACATGTGATCTAAAACTCAGATTACATTGGATTATAGCTGTTTTCTATGGAATGACAGTGAATGACAGTTTTGATGGAATGCCCATAGGATATAATGGGAGAAAAATGTAACTTGTTTTTTTAGAGAAAACCCTCTGACATATCATATAGATCTTTGTCATGTATACTCCCCTAGTACAGAGACAGGATCTAAACCTCATATTAAGTGGAATTATAGCTGTGTTCTATGGAATGACAGGTGAATGACAGTATTGATGGAATGCCCATAGGATATAATGGGAGAAAAATCAAACCTGTTTTTCAGACAAAACCCTCTGAAATATCATATAGATCTTTGTCACGTATACTCCCCTAGTACAGAGACAGGATCTAAACCTCATATTAAGTGGAATTATAGCTGTGTTCTATGGAATGACAGGTGAATGACAGTATTGATGGAATGCCCATAGGATATAATGGGAGAAAAATCAAACCTGTTTTTCAGACAAAACCCTCTGAAATATCATATGGATCTTTGTCATTTTGAACACTGGTGACACTTGTAATATGTTGCTCACCAGAATGAGGAATCTGCACACACACCAAAGGAACTCTGGTGCTTAACCCCTTCAATCCCGGAGAAATTTTGCCATTTTTGCGCTATGTCGGTTCAGCGATGATTCTCTTTTACTGTGAATAGTGTACCCATATAAACTATATATTGTTTTTTCAAGGAGAGATAGAGCTTTCTTTTGATACCATAGTTGGATGATTAGCTGAAAATTTAGAATTAGAAATTTAGTAAAAAGTAGCAAGAATTAGAAAAAAAAATCTGTGTTTTTTTCATTTTCCCTCTGAATCCTCACAAAATTAGGTAAAAAGACAGAAAATTCCATCCAGATTTATCCATTTAGGTGTCCTGTAGATGTCGATGTGCCCAAAGTGCCCGTTCCCGGCCGCCTAAGTTGATCGCGGCCGGCCGGCAGTTTTGCTCTAAGTCCCCGTTTTTGGCAGGTCAAGTTGCTTGAGAAACCCTGGAAGTCAATGAGGTCGGATTTGCCGGCCGCATCCGACCCTCGCTCCATCGAAGTCGGCATGCCTTGCCGGATTTTCCCGGTGGTGACGTGGAACTCCGTCCCGGTTCGCCAGGGACGTCAGGCACCCTCCGCCGGATATATAGGGAAGCTGCTGCTGCTTGTTCCAGAGAGCCGGCTCCCAACGACCTCGCGAAGCCCAGCCCGGGTGCCGGCCATGTCCCGGCCCCGGCCCCGGGAACCCCACCGTCCTGTAGACCTCCGAGGGTCCCGCCCGGGGCTCCACGGACCTCGGGAGGACCAGCCCGGGTGCCGCACCGGCGGTCCAACCCGCCCATGTCCCGGGCCGTGTCCCGGGAACACCACCTTGGGGCAGACCCCCGAGGGTCCCGCCAGGGGCTCCCCGGACCTCGGGAGGACCAGCCCGGGTGCCGCACCGGCGGTCCAACCCGCCCATGTCCCGGGCCGTGTCCCGGGAACACCACCTTGGGGCAGACCCCCGAGGGTCCCGCCAGGGGCTCCACGGACCTCGGGGTGCCCAGCCCGGGTGCCGCACCGGCGGTCCAACCCGCCCAAGTCCCGGGCCGTGTCCCGAGAACACTACCTTGGGGCAGACCCCCGAGGGTCCCGCCAGGGGCTCCCCGGACCTCGGGAGGACCAGCCCGGGTGCCGCACCGGCGGTCCAACCCGCCCAAGTCCCGGGCCGGGTCCCGGGAAGAGCACCAGGGGGCAGACCCCCGAGGGTCCCGCCAGGGGCTCCCCGGACCTCGGGGTGCTCAGCACGGGTGCAGCACCGGCGGTCCAACCCGCCCAAGTCCCGGGCCGGGTCCCGGGAACACCACCATGGGGCAGACCCCCGAGGGTCCCGCCAGGGGCTCCCAGGACCTCGGGAGGACCAGCCCGGGTGCCGCACCGGCGGTCCAACCCGCCCAAGTCCCGGGACGGGTCCCGGGAACACCACCATGGGGCAGACCCCCGAGGGTCCCGCCAGGGGCTCCCCGGACCTCGGGAGGACCAGCCCGGGTGCCGCACCGGCGGTCCAACCCGCCCAAGTCCCGGGCCGGGTCCCGGGAAGAGCACCATGGGGCAGACCCCCGAGGGTCCCGCCAGGGGCTCCCCGGACCTCGGGAGGACCAGCCCGGGTGCCGCACCGGCGGTCCAACCCGCCCAAGTCCCGGGCCGGGTCCCGGGAAGAGCACCATGGGGCAGACCCCCGAGGGTCCCGCCAGGGGCTCCCCGGACCTCGGGAGGACCAGCCCGGGTGCCGCACCGGCGGTCCAACCCGCCCAAGTCCCGGGCCGGGTCCCGGGAAGAGCACCAGGGGGCAGACCCCCGAGGGT